>SMDT01000486.1:0-167213 GCA_005392925.1 Aquilaria sinensis | reverse complement strand
TTTCCTACAATAACTAATTTCTTCCTTTCTTCTCTTAATTTCCTCCTTCATCAATGGAGTCTCCTCTTTCCGCTCTACGAAAATATTTTCCTTCCCTCCCAATAAATGTTCTTAAAAATATTTATCAAGCTAGATGTGAACGATTCAGAGTATTTATGCACAAAGGCATTCCTAATAATGTGCGATGGCTAATCGAAGCCAAGGTTCGGTCGACTGGTGAAGTTCCAGATGCATTCTTCCCTCGTATGCCCGGCTTTGGTAAAAGCGCTTATGCTAAAAAGAGAAGAGAAAGGAGGCTAGGCGTCTGTCATAATTGTGGATGGTGGATGGTGGATTTTGCGGCACTAAATGTCGTTCTTCAGGGATAATCACCAAAAATCGTGAAGATAGAAGAAAATTCATTAAGAATGGCTTGCGTAAAGAATCTCTGAAGGATATCCGAGAGACTTTTGAAGCGCACTCTTGTGGAATGGTGCAATTTGAGATTGTTGGTTTATGGATGACTTTCCAAAAAAAATGAGATCGTTACAGTCTTGGGAATCTGACTTTAAACGACCCTGTTTGCCAGTTTGTAAGAAAACTGGAAGGGATGCAAATCGCCGATTCATAGAAGGCATTGAAGCCGTTACTGGACGTAAAGCCAGTGGAAGACGTGAGCCACCAAAGTCATATAAGCTGATTACTTTTGACAATACATGCTAGCGTGTAAACACGCTTTTGAAAATTTTCCTCTCCGGTTAACTTACGGTACTCCGTGACTCTCAAAGTAATGTACAATAACTACTCCTGACGTGAGCCAAATAAATGTTCTTAAAAAGTCAAGCTAGATGTACTGTATTTATGCACAAAGGCATTCCTGAGCTGGCTAATCGAAGCTTTTGAAAAATTTCCTCCTTCTCTTCCAAAAATAGGCGATGTACCAAATTGCCACTCCTGACGTGAGCGTGACAGTCACGACTACTGTATATGCTAGCTGTCGCTTTTGAAAATTTTCCTTCTCTTCCGACAATCACGTACCTACTCCTTTTGACGTAAGCTACAGTCACGACTACTGTATTAGCTATCGTACATGCTAGCAGCCATTTTGGAAATTTTCCTCCCCTTTTGGCAATAATGTACCCATTCCTAACATGAGTCGTAGTCATGATTACTGTGTATAGCTGTCATTTTGGAAATTTTCCTTCTCTTCCGACAATAATGTATCTACTCTTGAAAATAAAATTATTGCTTTATCTCTTCATCTCTATAAATATATCCTATTTTCTTATTTTCTTACAAGGGTAAGGATAGGAATGGAGAAAACCTCAACTCGTAAATCCCGAAGTATTTGTGTATTTTCTGGGGCTTTTCCTAGAAAAGATGAAGAGTACTTAAAGGCAGCCAACCATTTGGGTATAGTATTAGCTAAGCGTAAAATACATTTAGTTTATGGAAGAGGTAGTGTCGGATTAATGGGAGGCGTAGCATCAGCAGCATATTTAGGAGGAAGTCAAGTTCTAGGCATTATCCCAGGACCTTTGAAGTTTGTTTCTGGGGGCACGATCGGAGAAGAGCTAGTGGTCAAAAATCTGCAAGAGCGTTTGTTACAAATGCTTTTTAATGCTGATGTTTTTATCGCTCTACCCGGCGGTTTTGGTACATTAAGAGAAGTCTTCCAAATTGCTTCCATGGCCCAACTTAATTTGCATAAGAAACCTATTGGGCTGTTGAATGTTAACAATTTCTTTACAGGTCTGATATCTTTTGTTGATTATGCTGTGCAGAAGAATTTTATATCAAGAGTGGCACGACAAATCCTAATATCCGCAAAAACTGCTGAAGAATTGCTTGATAAAATGCAAGCTTTTGTTCCTGAACCAGATCCAGCAATGATTCAGATAGACTGGACATGACAGTCTTTCCCGACCAGTTCAATCCCATAATTGTCCTTTACCTGGCCTGTTGAAGCATTGTGGAAGAAGAAACGATCCGATCTGTTCTTCTTGTCCTTTAGTTTTATTATCAGCATTTTTTTCGTGTTTCAGTTTTTCTTTTCAGAGAATTTCTTCTTTCTTCTTCACCTTGTTAGATAGTTTTGTTCATGCTGATATTAAAACCATAGGACAAAGCCTTTAGTTTGGAATGGCTGAGTAAAGAGTAATTTTTATTGCTCTTGAGACGCATCCTATTAAGTCTACTAGGTCCATAGACAGGACATTTTGGGGTAGCTAAGCTTCAACCTTATTTGGATGACATATCTCACAAGGGAATCTATATTTTCTGAGGAAAATATTAGATGAAACCTTGGATATTGATTCCAAACATCCGTTCCCTTTATATAATTTGTCAGTGTTATTGCTACGTCTCATCATTCAGATTCACTCGTTTCATGGAAATTTCAATTTTTGCACTTGCCTATTATGAAAATTTACACTTCCGAAGAAATTATTCCAATTTCAATTGCTTTCATACAAAGTTTGCTTGGGTTGCTAAGGAAAGCTCCTTAACCCCAGAAAGGAGAAAAGAGTTTTTCTCCATCAATCAATCAATTTTCCTTCAACGATAGGACAGCTCCTATCGTCGAGGTCCTAAGGAAAGCTCCTTAGCCTCAAACTCAATCAATTTTCCTTCAACGATAGGACAGCTCCTATCGTAGAGGTCCTAAGGAGAGTTCCTTAGCCTCAAAATCAATCAATTTTCCTTCAACGATAGGACAGCTCCTATCGCAGAGGTCCTAAGGAAAGCTCATTAGCCTCAAACTCAATCAATTTTCCTTCAATGATAGGACAGCTCCTATCGCCGAGGTCCTAAGGAAAGCTCTTTAGCCTCAAAATCAATCAATTTTCCTTCAACGATAGGACAGCTCCTATCGCCGAGGTCCTAAGGAAAGCTCCTTAGCCTCAAACTCAGTCAATTTTCCATCAACGATAGGACAGCTCCTATCGCCGAGGTCCTAAGGAAAGCTCCTTAGCTCAAACCATCAATAATCAATTTCTTCAACGATAGGAAGGTTCCTATCGTAGAGGTTCTAAGGTAAGGTTCCTTAACCTCAAACTCAATCAGTCAATCAATCATTTTTTCTTCAACGATAGGAGAGCTTCCTATCGTAGAGGTTCTAAGGAAAGCTCCTTAGCCTCAAACTCAATCAATTTTCCTTCAACGATAGGAGAGCTCCTATCGCCGAGGTTCTAAGGAAGGACTCATTAACCTCAAAATCAATCAATTTTTCTTCAACGATAGGAAGGTTCCTATCGTAGAGGTTCTAAGGTAGGTCCCTTAACCTCAAAATCAATCAATCAATTTTTCTTCAACGATAGGAAGGTTCCTATCGTAGAGGTCCTAAGGAAAGTTCCTTAGCCTCAAACTCAATCAATCAATCAATCAATTTTTCTTCAACGATAGGAGAGTTCCTATCGTATAAGTTCTAAAGAGGTTCCTTAATCAAACTCAAACTCAATCAATCAATCAATTTTTCTTCAACGATAGGACAGCACTTCCTATCGTAGAGGTTCTAAGGAAAGTTCCTTAGCCTCAAACTCAATCAATCAATCAATTTGTTCTTCAACGATAAGAGAGTTCCTATCGCAGAGGTTCTAAGGAAAGTTCCTTAACATCAAACTCAATCAATCAATCAATTTTTCTTCAACGATAGGAGGGTTCCTATCGCAGAGGTTCTAAGGAATGTTCCTTAAACCTCAAACTCAATCAATCAATCAATTTTTCTTCAACGATAGGAGCGTTCCTATCGTAGAGGTTCTAAGGAAGGTTCCTTAGCCTCCTCAAAATCAATCAATCAATTTTTCTTCAACGATAGGAGAGTTCCTATCGCGGAGGTTCTAAGGAAGGTTCCTTAACCTCAAACTATCAATCAATCAATTTTTCTTCAACGATAGGAAGGTTCCTATCGCAGAGGTTCTAAGGAAGGTTCCTTAGCCTCAAACTCAATCAATCAATCAATTTTTCTTCAACGATAGGAAGGTTCCTATCGTAGAGGTCCTAAGGAAAGCTCCTTAGCCTCAAACTCAATCAATCAATCAATCAATTTTTCTTCAACGATAGGAAGGCTCCTATCGTAGAGGTCCTAAGAAAGGTTCCTTAGCCTCAAACTCAATCAGTCAATCGATTTTTCTTCAACGATAGGAAAGTTCCTATCGTGAAGGTTCTAAGGAAAGTTCCTTAACCTCAAAAAGAAGGAGAAATAGGTTTTTCTCCTCAGGATTTAGGCGGCGAGAAGGTTCTCAATGCCAAGCTAAGTCGGACGAAATTTGGTAATGGCTTTGCATGCATCATGTCCCATGAAGCATGCAAAGGGCGGCAGCTGTTGACACCCAATTTCGTCCGACTTTTTTTTTTAAAAGAAAAAATTAATTAAAATTTAATTAATTATTATTATACATAAAAAAAGAAGGGAGAGAGAAAATTAAATTAAATAGTTTAGGGGGGCATTTTGTTTTATAGGATTAATTAAGTTAATATCTATATGTGTGTATAAAAAAAATGATTCTCTCTGTGTGTATTATTATTAAGTAATTAATTATTATTTCCTTTAAAAAAATTATTAAATTAATTAGTTTAGAGGGAATTTTGTTTTATAAGGGTTATTCAAAATAATAATGATATATATGTATGTATAAAATATAAAAAAATAAAATTCCATAAAAAAATAAATAAAATGAAAAGTTTGGGGTAAAAATGAAAAAATTGAGAAATTTGGGAAAATATGATAAAATCAGGAAATTTTAGGAAAATTTGGTAATTTTTCGCGTTATTTTTGGGCCAAACAGACGTTTTAGGCCCAAATTGACAGAAAAAGACAAAATTGTCTCAATCAGAACTTTCAGGAACATATCCAAAGTCAGAGAGACGTAAAGGACTGAAACTCTCATTTTTCCTAAATTAAGTGATAAGTCTGTTTTTAATTAAATTTTGAATTTTTTTAATTAAAGGAATCCAAGGCCTCTTCCCCTATAAATAGGGGTCGAAATATGTGAAGAAACCACGAAAAAAGAATCAAGATTAGAGCTGTTTTGGGAAAAAAGGGAAAACTGTAGATTTAGTCCCTGTTCCTCTTTCCCTCCTTCCAGGAAAGCCAAACTCTCCTTTCTCTCTGTTTATCACTTTATCGTTCTCTCTCTCTCTCGTCGTTTTTCCGTCGCTTGCCTCCGTCACGCCCCTACCTCCCCCCCGTCGCCTCTCTCCTCCGTCGCCTCCCTCTTTTCTCTCCCTTCTCGGCTCGCCTTCCTCCCTCTCCCTCCTTGCTCAGCCGTCCCTCCTTTTTCTCCCTCCTTCTCCGTTCACCCTCTCTCTCTCTCTCCCTCCTCGGCTCACCCTCCTCCCTCTCCCTCCTTGCTCGGCCATCCCTTCTTCCCTCCCTCCTTCCCCTGCTGCGCCGTCCCCTTTCCGGTACGCCACCGCCGTAGCGTCAGCCACCTCCCCTGCCCATCCCTCGCCGTCGCCTCTGTTTCCAGTTTCGCAGGAATTCAAAAATTACTTCTTTAGGTAAACTTCTCGTTTAATCCTCCATCTTTCCATATTTATTCCTTTTGGTCACTAATCTTTTTTATTATTTATTTCAGCAGAACTAACAATAAACTTTTTATGTGTTTATTTTTTTCTCTTTCTTATTTATTTATTTTTTTCCATGGAAGGTTATACCTCCTACTTTTTAAGTGGATGGCCAAAAAGCCACACTTTTTCTTTATTTATTTAATTTTCTGCAATAATTCAATTTATGCAATTTTATCGTTTTAGTGGATGGCCAAAAAGCCCCACTTTTCTTTATTTATTTGATTTTATGAAATTATTTAATTTATGCAATTTTATATTTTAAGTGGATGGCCAAAAAGCCCCACTTTTTCTTTATTTATTTAATTTTCTATAATTATTTAATTCATGCAATTTTATTTTTAAGTGGATGGCCAAAAGCCCCACTTTCTTTATTTTTAGTTATTTATTGTCCTTTAATTTTTCTTTATTTACTTTATGTGCTTTTATTTATTTATTTGCATGTGTTATTTAATTTATGCATTTTTTTAAAGTGGATGGAAAAAAAGGCCCCTCTTTATTTTTATTTATTTATTGTCCTTTAATTTTCCTTTATTCATTTTATGTAATTTTTTTTATATACATGGTTAAACTTATTTCACTTTTAGCCATAAAAATAAATAATAACAAATAAAAAAAAAAGAGTTTTTTTTCTTTCTTATGTGAATAATTAACCTTATTCCATTTTTTCTTTTTAGGGCTAACCAAAAATCCATTTTTATTTTTTTTAACAAAGCCCCAATCCTTTGTTATTGTGGAACACATTTTTTTATTTATTTCTTTAAAAACAATAAAAAGTTAACCTTTTATTCCTTTTATTAAAAATGAACAAAATCATAACCAGACGATTCAAAAAAAAATTAATTTTTTTAGGTATACCTTTAAAATCTATGGATTAGATAATTTTGTTTTTAAAAAAAATATTTGGTCAAACTAAAATAATAAAAATAAAAATAAAAATTAATATTAAAATCATTAAAAATTATAACCAAAAGTTAATAATTAATTAAATAACTAACAGTAAATTAAAATTTAAATTAAACTCCATATCCGAATGATCCGACAAGACCCATGGTTTAGAAAAAACTATCAAACTTTTTATAAATAAAACAAATTATCTAATAAAAAATAATAAAATGATTTCTACCAAAAAAAATTAAATTAATTTTTAGATAGTTACTTTAAAATTTGTCATCTAGTAAAAAGAATGAAAAAAAAACAAAACAAAATTTTTTTAAGAAATATATGAATATCAAGACTTTGTTTTTTTTTATAACAAAAATATAACTTTTTGGTTCCTTTATTAAAGAAATAAAAAGTCATAACCAAATGATTCCACAAAAAAAATTAATTTTTTTAAGTATATTTTTTTTAGACTTATAAATTAGATGTATATTTTTAGACTTATAAATTAGATAATTACTTTTTTTTTAAAAAAAAAAAAAGAAGAAAGAAAATCTTTCATCAAATAAAAAAAAGGATTAAATATATATATATATATATATATATATAGTATATATAGTATATATATATATATCCTATATATATATATATATATATATATATAACATTAAGATCATTAAAAAAATCCAAAATTTCATAAAAAAAATTATGACAAAATTAAATTAGTAATTAATTTAATAAAATAAGAATTAAAATTTAAATTACTAATTTCCATTTCCGGGTGATCCGACAGGATTCATGGTTTGGCAAATATCTACTTTTTAATAAAAAATGAATAAAAATTAAATACCAAGATAAAAATCAATATTCGGATAATTCGACAGAATTTATGGTATAGATTATTATTTAATTAAAACATTTAACAATAAAAATTAAATTAAATTTCATGGAATTCCGCATCCGGGTGATTCGATAGAATCCATGGTTCGGAAATATCCAAATTTATTATAAAAATTATACAAATTAATCACCAAAATTTTGAAATCCACACCAATAAAAAAAATCATATCTGGATGATTCAGTTAAAATTTCTAGTTAGAAAGTTAACTGAAATTATTTAAAAGCAAGCAAAACAAAATTGAAATCAACTAAGGTACCAATTTTGGGCGTTAAAATAGAGTTATTTTAACGTAACCGTACTCCCGAACCCCCGAACTCTCGCAGACCATTTTTAGGTGTCCAATCGACCTAGGCGAAAACCAATTGGTGGCGACTCCATAACCCCCACGTTGCTACACCCCCGGAATGCTTAGACCCAAAGGTACCCTAAGAACCCCCTTAGGTCTCCCCTTGACCTTCCTAGCAAAACTTGGAAAATTAAGCCAACATACCTGTGGTGATGCGTCACCACAGTTGGTAATGTTTTGCCAACTTTCTAGTACTAGTGATCCGTCATGGGTAATGGTACAAAATTGGCAACGCGTCACCAATCTACGAATCTACAGAATTTTCACAGATTTTGCTGCTATGAACTTTGGACACTTACCAAACATATCAAACATGCTTGGTTAGCCTCCAAACTTCACATACATGTAAAACATGTTACATAGATCACAACCAACTATCACAAGCCAATCTATGATGCATTATAACACCATTCCGATAATCACAAACCTCAGTCCACCATGATTCAACCTTGTCCACTAACTAATGTTATTGCTAAAATTACTGAAATTCATTAAGCAAACTCATCCCAATAGCATTAATTGAACTCAAAAATACAACTCCCTTACCTCAACTCCAAGTAACAAGAAAGAATCAACCACTCCTCCAATCCACTAAGCTCACCAAAGCACCACCTAAGTTCCAAGCAAAACATAGGCACCAAACATCAAATTCTTGCTTTCTAACCAAAACCCAAGCTCCTAATCAACTAATAAACATGAATTCAATCAAGTACACATTGGTTACCTCGTACTAAAAATATTGGATGGGAGAAAATGTGCTTCCAAGCTCCAAAACCATGGTTTTATGCTTGAAATGAGCATCTAATGGCCTATATACTTATGATGGCTTCCCTTTTCACCAAGAAGCTTTGATTCTAAACTTAATTGGATGGAAAAATGAGGGTAGAGAGGATGAACTCGGGTATATAGTAGCCACCCCTCCACTTCACCCACTTATAAACCATGTTTAACACTTAAGCCACCAAAGTATTAGACATAATACACTTAAGTCCCCATCTTTTGGTAACCTTAGCTGTTCTTGATTAATCGTTGTTTATTTCATCAAGTTTGGGTTAAAATTAAAAGTTAGGTTATAAAAAATCATTTTAACCACTCGAGAGACGGCCCAACTATGCAGGATGCAAAAATTACCATTTTGTCCCTGAATCTTATTTATTGCCTTAACCTTCTTCGAACTTAGTGAACTTTGCTAAACTTTTCTCTTCTTGCTATGTAAATTTGAATTAAGGTTTCAAACTTAATTTAGAGTAATTTGCCTTCTTCATCCATGCTTCCCACTAGGAGAGCCATAACAAAGACACAGCCCAACTCTACTTGAAAGGCATTAGTGTATACCTCATACTCCTTGGTAGGGTCTGGCAAAAGTAGTATTGGAGTTGTAGTCAGTCTCTTCTTAAGTTCTTGGAAGCTAGTTTCATATCCTTCACTCCACTCATACTTTTGATCATTCTTTGCCAACTGTGTTAGTAAAGCTTCTATTACAAAGAATTGAGGCACAATTCTCTTGTAATAACCTGTAAACCCTAGGAAGCTCCTAACTTCCCTCACATTCTAAGGTTGCTACCAATCCAAGACAGCCTTTATCTTCTCGGGGTCAACAACTAAACCATGTTCATTGATCACAGGACCCAGGAATCCAATTTTCTTAGCCCAGAGTTGGTACTTACTCGGCTTGCCATACAACTTATGCACTTTCAATAAGCCAAGTACCAACTTCAATTACTCTTCATGAGCTTTCTCATCCTTTGAGTACACCAATCTGTCATCTATAAATACCACTACAAAGTGGTCTAAATAAGCCTTGAACACTTTCTAAATGAGGTCCACGAAGAAGTTGGTGCATTAGTGAGCCCAAATGGCATCACTGTGCACTCAAAGTGGCCATACCTAGTCCTAAAAGCTATTTTAGGTATGTCCTCATCCTTGACTCTCAGTTGGTAGTATCCAGACCTGAGGTTTATCTTAGATAAAACCGTAGCTCCCTTCAACTGATCAAAAAGATCTTCTATCCTTGGTAGGGGGTACTTGTTTTTTATGGTCAATGCATTGAGCTTCCTGTAGCCTATGCACCACCTAAGGGTTCCATCCTTCTTCTTAACAAAAAATACAGGTGCTCCCCATGGTGATGTACTTGGTCTCATGAAACCCTTTTCTAATAGTTCATCCAACTGCTTTCTTAGCTCAACTATCTCAGGAATTGTCATCCTGTAGGGGACAATAGACACAGGAGTAGCTCCTAGTGCTAACTTGACTTTAAACTCAACCTTTCTTATAGGAAGGAGTCTTGGCAAGTTAGTGGGGAACACTTTGTGAAATTCCTGAATTATGGGAATCTTGCCTAGCTCACTAACTGCCTCATTCCCATTCAACCCCATGTATTCACCCTTAACTACAATGGGTCTGTGTCCCACCACCTTTAGACATCTCTTGGGTTCTAGCTTAAGTGA
This sequence comes from Aquilaria sinensis, assembly GCA_005392925.1. Lineage (NCBI taxonomy): Eukaryota > Viridiplantae > Streptophyta > Magnoliopsida > Malvales > Thymelaeaceae > Aquilaria > Aquilaria sinensis. The sequence goes on along the minus strand of SMDT01000486.1, from coordinate 157,093 downwards.
GCTTTCCACAATATGTGGCTCACAACCAGGCAAACAAAGTTTTCTGGAATGGCAGTCTATAACTACCATATTGTCACTAAGCCAGTTCATACCTAGTATGATATCATAGCCACTAGTCTCTAAGACTATCAAGTCAGCTTTGAGTCCTAGTTCACCAAGCCTAAGTATGCAGTCCTTTACTATATGGCATGTGAACATGATTTCATTCCCAGCAGTTTTAACTAGGTACATTTCATTCATAGTGTTTAATTTAAGATTCATAGTCTTAACAAGCTTAGATGAAACCATAGAAAAAGAAGCATTAGTATTAAATAAAACAGATACTTTACAACCATTAAATGAAATGGTTCCTTTAAGCGCCTTTTTGGTCAACCTTGCTTGGCCTAAACCTTTCTCTTCAAACTCGAGTTCCTTAGCCTCTTGGGTCCTCTTTGAGGTCTCTAACTAGAATACTCTACTGAGCACAAATCTTAAGTTCCCCATGCTTCACAAGCTCTAAATCAACCTAGCCCATGGCTTAAACACTTAGGATTTTGAGGGCATTATACTTAGTACTTGCAAAACTATTTTCAAGCAACCTCATCTGATGTAAGGGTTCTCCCTTCATTGGAGCCTCCATAACCTCCAACTCCTCCTCATGCTCATAAAAATCTTCTTTCATGTGCCTCAAGCACTTGCTGATGCTCAGCGTGCCTCTCCTGACCTTGGAATGGTTCATTCCCTTGGTCATTTTCTCTCTTGGACAAGTTCTTTGTCCTAATAATCTTGAAATAGCTCATTCATGATAGTAGTCATGCCTTGTGCCACTTGTGTCATAGTCTAAGTTAACCCCTGAAAGCACCATGGATATCTTATCTAGCCTTGCCACAAATGGATCACTAGAACTTTCACCAAGTTCCCTAGCTCCTCTTGAAGCTCTTGACCTAGTGCCAACTATAACAACCTGCAACCAAAGCCAAATGAAATTCCCCAGATGTTGGTCAGTACTAACCATGCTAGCACATGCACTACAAAACTATATCTCAGTTTTAGCCTCCAATATCTATGAATTGAGCATTAAGCTTTGATACTAGAAACTGGCATGACTGCTCTCAACCCTGCCTAGGAAACTTGTGAGAACTGGTCTTATGATGGTTCAAATTGACTAGTTGTATATCTATGCGAATTAAAAATTCATGATATTAGTTTATTAACCTAGAATATGTAAGTTGCATGCTCTTTATGCTTTTACTTGGATTGAAAGAAAATCATAAAAGAAAACATTTACTTGGCCAAGATACTTTTCATAAAAAACAAGTTCAAAGAGCCAAAGCATACAAAATCAGCATTTATGTGATTATTCCTACACATATCAACCATGTGAAGGCATTTAACATAAATTAGACTAATTCTCCTCACCCAAGAGCAACCTTAGAGTCTAAGACTCATACATAGACAAGGGAGGCAACTATGAGTACTATACATACAATCCACGATTGAGATCTTCTCCACTAACTCCAACCTTAGAAATGAATCTCAGTGGTGAGTCATAAATGCCTGTCCACATGCTGTTAGGCTTTACGGCCAAGAAAACACTATAGTTAGCACTGTTACTTAACCAACAAGTAACCCAAGTAGACTAGAATAACAAAGATTCTCAAGTAAAGTACCTACAACCACAAACTACCGTGACAACCCTCAATGGTTATCTGGCCCAAGAGCATCAAAATCTGCAACATAACTAGGGAGTGAGAATTCAAAAGTTCTTAGTAAGGGGTCTTCACTTCACTTGCAAGAAAATTTACTAAGGACAACATATATGTGAACATATGTAATTTGTTATGAGCTTATACAACTTGAGGCTAGAATGATGTGCATATGTCTCAATTTCTTGGGACATTTCCACAGCCTAATCCTTAAACTACAAGGCAGAGCATTGTCTATTAACAAGCGTAGCTTATTGGCCTAACCAATGAGAAATCACTAGTTGAAACTCTCTTATGTTGTATAGGGGCACTATGGTGGGACTATCGTCAACTAGGTCATAAAGACCCACTATGCCATAAAGATCCACTAGGTGCACTAAGGTTTCACATTGCAACCTGATGAATATTTATAAGTGTATTGTTATTAAGGGTTTAAATCATCATTATACACTTTGAGTATGATTACTTTTTATATTCTGAACATTTTTCCATCGGGTTACTATTCACGCATTTTTACTATTCATACACGTTTTTACTATTCACATGTCACTATTCACCAATTACTGTTCATATACGTATTTACTGTACATACGTGGTTTACTGTTCATTAATGTTAAAATATATATATTAAATAATTATTTTTTTATGTAGGTAAAAATCATCATTTGGCGGCCCTCCACGAGAAAAAATCATAACTGGAGCTGTAGACATCGGAACTGAGTGATTCCAAATTCATCTGAAAGCCAACACATAGATCTTCAACTCTGCTTTATTCCGCAAGCTAGTTTGATCATTTTCATTGCCGAAATCTGATTATAGATGAGATCCTTCGTTATTTCGTGTGCTGAAGAGTAGTTTCGGTAGAAAAATCATAACTTGAGCTACAAATGTCCGATTTGAATGAGCAAGCTATCAATTCGAAGCTAAAGAGGAGATCTACAACTTACTTGCTTTGAGGAAGAGCCGATCTAATGTCTACAATGGCCAAAAAATTAAAATAAGTTGCGGCCTGCCATTGTTGATTTGTATTTATCTACATTTTACCATTTTATTTTTACCATTTCACCCACCCGAAAACTCTATAAATAGGCACCTTGGGGGGAGGGTGAAGGAGGCCATTTCCATGTTCTTGTATCATCTTTAGATTTTCTTCTTTGTTCTTTTTCTAGTTTTTAATACCGAAGCTCTATCTAAGTGTTTTCTCATTTTTCTTCTTCTTCATTCTTGATCTTTTAATCTATGTTTATTTCATCTTTCTACATGTTGCTTACTTTTATTATTGCTAACTAATTTTCTTTTTGCTAAGGTGAAAGGGTGAAGCTTTTGGTATAGAGGTTATGATTGATTTGAATGGATCACAATGTTAACGGTATTTTCTTCCTTAATCTATTTAACTTCCCTCCTTGTTAAGTGGGAGTCTTGATTCATCATAGTCAATCATTGGCACAAAAGTTGCTTGATTACCTCTGTAGAACATGGCTCTGCCGGCTATATTGGAATCTTGAGTTATTGTCAACAAAGGTTGACATGATGGAAACTTGAACCCATTAGCAAGTGTTGGCGTTTTAAGATCAACGAATGTTAATACTAACTAAATTCCCCAATTGGGACCTCCTTTATGTGTGGATCTCAATTGAGTGGTAAGATGGGCTAAAATTAATCATAACTGATATGCTAAAAGTGGATCCCCTAACCTTAGCTATTTTATTTGAATTTTAATTTTTAATCAATACTTGTCCACTTTTTGCACCAAATACTTTCTTTCTTAAAAACCTGTAATTTGTATTTTTAATTCACTTCCCTGTGGTTCGACACTCGGACTCCCGAGATTTTATTACTTGCGACAACCTACACTTGAGTTACAATTGCTAGAGTGCAGCAAGTTTTTGGCGCCGTTGCTGGAGAAATAAAATTAGAGTACAAGTTTAATTTTTTTTTCTTTTTCTTCTTTTTATTTTAGTTTATTTTTATTTTGTTCTTTATATGGAAAACTGAGCCTCCTACCTCTTATTTTGTGTTAATCTTATTTTTCTTTATTGTTGAATGGAAGGCTGAGCCTCTTACCTTTTATTTTTTGTTCATATTGCTTCTTTTTTATTTTTCTTATTATTATTGTATGGAAGGCTGTGCCTCCTACCTAACTTGTTATTGATATTTATTTTTCTTATTGTTATTTTATTAATGTATGAAAGCTTGGTCACAAACATCAAGTGGTAGACTGGTAAGAGAATCTTCATCTTCTTCAAACATGGCTGAACACATTAATGAACAAGAAGATAATCATTCTCTTCATAATGACCAATATCGACCTAGGACACTTAGAGAATACATGAACCCCATAAGAAATAGCACACCATCATGTCTAATTTTTCCTATTGATGCAAGTAACTTCAATTTCAAGCCAGGTATTATTCAGCTTTTATCAACTTTTCATGGCTTTGAGGAAGTCTGTCACACATATAACAACCTAACCTGTAGCATGAACACCATCAGGCTTAAGCTTTTTGCTTTTTCTTTAAAAGATAAAGCTAAAACTTGGCTACAGAATCTTAGGTCAGGCTCTGTTAATTCGTGGGATGAACTGCAACAATAATTTTTGAAAATTTTTTTTCCTTCCCATAAAACAAATTCTTTCAAAAGACAAATCACCACTTTCACACAAAAACTAGGTGAAACTTTTTATCAGTGTTGGGATAGATACAAGGATTTACTTAACGCTTGCCCACATCATGGTTTTGAAACTTGGAGATTAGTCTCACATTTTTATGAAGGTTTGACACCTAGGGAAAGACAAATGGTGGAAGTGATGTGCAATAGAACATTTGAGGATAAAGATCCTGATGAGGCAATGAATTATCTAGACATGTTAGCAGAGAATGGGCAGAATTGGGACACCGCTGGTACATATGAGGCCCCAGGTAAGACTTAAACCCTTACATCTAGTGGAAGCATTTATCGTCTTAAGGAAGATAATGACCTTCAAGTAAAGTTTACATCATTAGCTAGAAAGGTTGAGGCTTTAGAAATGAAAAAAGTTCGTCAATTAAAATCGGTTGAAAAAATTGTTTGTCACATTTGTGCGACCAATGACCATCCCACTAGCAATTGCCCAACCTTGCCATCTTTCAAAGAATGTCTCCATGAACAAGTCAATGCATTGAACAACTTCGAGAGACCAACCCAAAATCCATACTTAAAAACTTACAATCCTAGTTGGAGGAATCACCTAAACTTCAATTGGAAAAGTGACAATTATGCTCAACCGTCACAACCACCTTTGCACACCCAGCAAAATTTTCAACAATGTCAAGGGTATGCATCATATGTTCCTCTTTTTAGGAAAAATCTTGAAGATACATTTGATAAATGTAAATTTTGTAATCAAACAAACATGTTGACTTTTTATCAACTTTAACCACCATTTTCTACCTCACCACTCAATATTTTTCACCAATTTTTGCTTTAATCTTTCATTTTGTAGGTTGGAGAAGCTAACTGTAGCATTGGAATGGCATTGGGGCGAGAGGAATGAAAAACGAGCATGCGAAAATCAAGAAATTTTATAACTATGGGCACTTAGGTGCCCAAGCACCCCTTCTTGGTGCCTAGGCGCCAAAGCACTTGCAGACTAGGAACCTAGGCGCCAGACACCCCCTTCTGGGGGCCTAGGCACCAGGAACCCGAAAAAAAGTGGCCACCCACTACAAAATTAAAGTCAAGCTTGCTTTTGGTCAAGGATTCCTATCCAAATGGTTAGGTGAATGAAAGAGACACCTAAAAGGGGTAGAAGAACCTAGAACCTAGAAAAAGAAAAGATGCCAATCTTCCTTCACACACCTTAGACTTGGGTTAAAAACTCCATATTCTCTTTCATTTTGGCATCTATCATCTTCCTTGGGAGCACTTGTGAATTTTGGCTTGGAGAAGGCTTAGAGGACTTGAAGACTTCTAGGAGCCTTGAGGAATCAAGCATCTAGAGTCTATTAGGTTCCTTCTTTCCTTCTTTCATCTTATATTTAGACATGGTTGCTCTTATATATATTTTCATGGTTTTGCTTTGTTTAGTTATGGAGTAGATTTTCTTAGCACTTTCTATGGATGTAGCTACTTGGATTGGTTATGTTGAGTGAATTTATGGTTATGTGATGTTGGTTTTCTACTAAATGTATGTTTATTCTTCTCTTGAGCTTAATGTTGTGTTAGCTAGTTGATGGCCACAATTAGTTACGCTATAAATTGCCTCTAACTTTTTGGAAAAGATTAGAAGTAATTGGATCTAAGAGAAGAATTTAATGGCTATGGGCTTGTTGGGAAATTAGTCCAAATCATTAGGTAAAGGTAAATTGAGCTCTAATGCCTCTTTCTAAGCTTGTAATCGGATGGAAATCCTTATTAAGTTTAGATTAGAGAGAGTCATTCTTTCACTTGGAAAAGTAAGAATTTAATTGAATAACTTTATCAACATACATTGGAGATTAACCCACTCACCTAAGTTCACCAACAAATCAAGACAAGTAGTGAACCCATAGGAAGTGTTCTTTCATGATTTGATAAAAACTACAATTTTTACATTGCATACTTGCATTCTAGGTTAATAGTATTCCATTTAGCTAAGTTTAGTCACTTGTTTAAGTTGCCTACATTTCCATCCAACTTTGATTGTTTAGCTAAAGTTTACTTTGAGTAGTGGTACTTGGCAATCAATTTAATCAATCCTCGTGGGAACGATACTCACTCACCCCATCTACACGTCCACTGTGCACTTGCGGAATAGTGGTTTCAAAATTTCACAACAAGTTTTTGGCGCCGTTGCCGGGGATTGATTGCATTGAATTGTTCAATATCATTGCTAGAAGATTGACTCTAGACTAAACCTTTATTTCTTTACTTATTTGTTGCCTTTGTGCTTGGATATTTCTTTGATAGGTACCATTGGTGTATGACCCGTTCCCAACACTCTACTTTGTTGCCATTCATTCTGGAGATTGAAAGGCATCTTAGAGAGCTTAGAGCAACATCACACTTGGGAGAATTAAGTTCCACCTCTACATCCATGGAGGGTGGAGGTGATAATCTCAATGGTAATGGATATAATGGTGGCAATGGAGGAACTGGAGCGATGGATCATCAAGATGGAGTCTATCCAAGAAATCCACAAAGGCCTATTAGGGAGTACATCCGACCCTTGGTGATGGAGAATTATTCGGGTATTGTGAGGCCACCGGTTCAAGCCAACAACTTTGAATTGAAGCCGGCCTTGATTTCTCTCATCCAACAAAACCAATTTGGAGGATTGGCTTCGGAGGATCCCAACACTCACATAGCGGATTTCTTGGAAGCTTGTGACACATTCAAGGCTAATGGAGTCTCCGCCGATGCTATTAGACTCCGATTGTTTCCTTTCTCACTCTGGGACAAAGCTAAAGGGTGGTATCAATCACTTCAACCGGGAAGCATTGCTACATGGAATGAAATGGCTGAAAAATTCTTGAGCAAGTTTTTCCCTCCATCCAAGGCTGCCCACTTGAGAGCTTCAATTGTGACATTCAAGCAACATGAAATGGAGTCTATTTCGGAGGCTTGGGAGAGGTTCAAAGAGTTGCTTAGGAAGTTATGGATTCTTGGATTGGCAACAAATCCAACTTTTCTATGAAGGCTTAGTACCCACTTCAAGATTTATGATTGATGCTTCGGCCGGAGGATCCTTAATGTCAAAGACGGCCGGTGATGCTTTCCAAATTCTAGAGCAATTGGCACTAAATGGAGAGCAATGGCCGGGAGAAAGAGCTCAACCAAGAAGAGGGGTACTTGAGGTTGATCAATTGACCACCTTGTCATCACAAATGGCTTCTCTCATGAATCAAGTGTCCAAGTTGACCAACAAAAAGGAGCCAACTATTGAGCAAGCCGCCGCCTCTACCTCCAACACATATGGTGGACATATGGATATGGAGCTTGAAGAAGCAAATTTCATGGGCAACCAAAATTTTGGGTTTAGAGGCAACCAAATGGGAAATCAATATAACCCAAGTTGGAGAAACCATGAAAATTTCTCTTATGGTAACACAAGGAATGTGCAACAACCACCACCACCTCCCGGTTTCAACCAAGTCTCAATGGAGAAGAAGCCCTCTATGGAAGAAATTATGTTGCAATTCATGAAGGAGACAAGAGATAGAATGGAGAAGAATGAAGCCAAGACGGCTAGCTTGAGTGCTAACTTAGCTAGTATGGAGGCAAATGTGAGTGCAAGCATCAAGAACATGGAGAATCAAATTGGGCAATTGGCTTTGGCGGTGAAGACATCTCAAAAAGGGAAATTTCCTAGTGACACCAAGATAAATCCAAGAGAACATTGTCAAGCTATCAAACTTAGAGGAGGCAAGCAACTTGAAGATCCTTACAAGAATAGACCTTCTCAAGTCACTCCTATGGTTGAGAATGAAGAGCAAATGGAAAAGGAGCAAGTGGTGGAGTTGCCTCAAGAGCAACCATCTAAGGTTCAACAAGCCCCGAAACCCAACACCTTTGTCATTCCCACAAGGATTTCAAAAGAAGGAGCTTGAAGAGCAATATGAGAAATTCTTGGAGAATTTCAAGAAGTTTCACATAAATATTCCTCTCTTGGAAGCATTAACTCAAATGCCCAACTATGCCAAATTCTTGAAAGACCTCATTGCAAAGAAGAAGAAATTTGAAGATTATGAGACCGACAAGCTTAGTGAAGAGTGTAGTGCAGTTCTCCAAAGGAAGCTTCCTCAAAAGCTCAAAGACCTAGGAAGTTTCATAGTACCTTGTTCTATTGGGCCATCTTCTCATAATATGGCATTGTATGATCTTGGTGCAAGCATTAATCTTATGCCAGTGTCATTTTTTAGGAAATTGGAGTTGGGTGAAGTTAAGCCATCCACCATATGTCTTCAACTTGCCGATCGATCATTGACATATCCAAGAGGAGTGGTGGAGGATGTGCTTGTAAAGGTTGGAAAATTTGTGTTTCCAGTGGATTTTGTGGTACTTGATATGGAGGAGGACCGGGACATTCCTTTAATCCTTGGAAGACCTTTCTTGGCTACCGGCAAGGCATTGATTGATGTTGAGCAAGGCAAGCTAACATTGAGGGTTAATGAAGAGAGCATGGCCTTCAATATCTCCCAAGCTATTAAAGCTCTGGATGAGGTTAGTGCTTGTTTCCTCCTTGATGTGGTGGATACTTGCATTGGTGAAGTGAAGAAAGAAATTCTATATGATGATTCACTCTTGATGACTTTGTTGAGTTATGATGATGCTATTGGGAATGATGTTGATGATATGTCTATTGCTTTGAATGCATTAGTGGATGATAGGACTTTGGTGAATACATGTGAGAATTTATGCATGCTTGATGTGAATGAGAAAGGTGCACCAAAGTTGGATTTGAAAGTGTTGCCTAGTGATTTGAAATATGTGTTCTTGGGTCCTAGTAATTCTTATCCGGTGATTATCTCTTCATGCTTAACCTTGTTGGAGGAAGAAAAGTTGTTAAGGGTACTAAGGGAGCACAAAGATGCACTTGCATGGTCTATAAGTGATATCAAGGGTATTAGCCCTTCCATTTGCATGCATAAGATTAGAATGGAGGACACATACACACCCTCGGTTGAACACCAAAGAAGGTTAAATCCCGCCATGAAAGAAGTAGTGAGTGCGGAGATTTTGAAACTCTTGAATGCCGGTATAATTTATCCCATCTCCGATACCCAATGGGTTAGCCCCGTTCAAGTAGTACCTAAGAAAGGAGGGATAACCATAGTGACGGACCAAAACTTGGATATCATTGGCACTAGAATTGTCACCGATTGGAGAGTGTGTATGGATTACCGGAAGCTCAACAAGGCCACAAGAAAGGACCATTTCTCGATACCTTTCATTGATCAAATGTTGGATAGGTTGGCCGGTCATGAATTCTATTGTTTTCTTGATGGGTATTCCAGGTATAACCAAATAGCCATTGCACCGGAGGACCAAGAAAAGACAACCTTCACTTGTTCTTATGGAACTTATGCATTTAGGAGGATGCCATTTGGGTTGTGCAATGCACCAGGCACATTTCAAAGGTGCATGATGGCTGATGCCCTGAAGCATCTTTGTCTAATGACATGGTGAGTTCCGAGGGAGTTTCTGAGGAGGGAGAACGTCTGACGGAGAGATTCCCCAGGTGGGAAAGTACCTGAAAGGCTCAGAAAAAAATGCTAGGAGGTCCCTGGGATGTTTCTCCGGGGAGGAGCCTCCGACGCCCAAGTTAGTGTCCTGATAGTGAGTAAAGTAGGAATCCTAAATGGATATAAGATCTGGCCTGTGTATGTTTTCTGCTGTGCGAGAGTGCCGATGGAGAGACCTTGCCAAGTCTTGTTTCCCAGTATTTATAGAAGCACCTGGCCCGTTCGGATCCTGACACGTGTGCGGTCGGATTCTTTCTGTGCTTTTTGGGCGTAGGGAACAGGTAGCTGTTTGTAGGCTCCTGGTTTTGTGGCTGAGACGGGACTTGGATGACGTCAGCGTGTCAGGCCGCCGTTTCAGGCAGCGTGTGGGCGATCTGTCAGAGGCTCCTTAAATGCTCATTAAATGCTCATGCCGTACTCCCGAGGTCCTTTGGGCGAGGTTGCCCTTTGGTACGGATGCCCTTCTTCGGGAATCACGCTGGTGGCTCAGGGAGTTCTCTAGCTCGGGAGTTCCGCCTTCGGGGATGATCTCTCCTGCTTTCAGTAGCTGGTTCTTTTCTCCCGAAGGCGATATGTTCGGTTCCCCGAGGGAGTCAGCAACACATTTAGATAACCTGGCGTTTCAGCCGAAGTACTTACTTCGTCGTGCTCGGCTTCGCTTCTGCCGAGGTCGATGGCAATGTTTCTTTCCGAGCTACGTCAGGCTCCCCGAACAAACCTTCGGGGAAGTATATATACTGGAAGAGGCGAGAGCCCTTTGGCTATCAATGGCCATCTTTGCCGATATGGTAAAGAAGATTATGGAGGTATTCATGGATGACTTCTTGGTTTTTGGCTCTTCCTTTGATGATTGTTTGAGAAATTTAGTGAAGGTATTGAAGAGATGTAAAGAGACCAACCTTGCTCTTAATTGGGAGAAATGCCATTTTATGGTAAAATCCAGCATTGTTCTTGGACATAAAATTTCTTCCAAGGGTATTGAGGTAGACAAAGCAAAAATTATGGCCATAGAAAAATTGCCTCCACCCAAGAATGTGAAAGGTGTGAGAAGCTTCCTTGGACATGCGGGTTTTTATAGAAGATTATTAAGGATTTCTCCAAGATTGTGAAGTCTCTTTGTTCATTATTGGAGAAGGATGCCGAGTTTGAGTTTGATAATTGTTGCTTGGAGGCATTTGATTTGATTAAAAAAAAGCTTGTGGAAGCACCCATTGTTGTCTCACCGGATTGGAGTCAACCATTTAAGATTATGTGTGATGCAAGTGACTTTGTGGTGGGAGTGGTGCTTGGCCAAATAAGGGAGAAGATTTTTCTGGCCATCTACTATGCAAGCAAAACCTTGGACCCGGCACAAAAAAACTATACCACCACGGAGAAAGAGATTTTGGCGGTGGTGTTTTCTCTTGATAAATTCCGGCAATACATCCTTGGCACAAAAGTGATAGTGTTCACCAACCATGCGGCTATTCGGTATCTCTTCACCAAGAAGGACGCTAAACCAGGGTTAATTTGGTGGATTTTGCTTCTGCAAGAGTTTGATGTTGAGATTAAAGACAAGAAAGGAAGCGAGAATGTAGTGGCGGATCACCTTTCAAGACTTGAGTTGGAGAATGAGCAACATTCATTGCCCATCAAGGAGTCATTCCCGGATGAACATCTTCTAGAGGTAAAAGCAAGCACTCCTTGGTTTGCCTATTATGTGAATTATTTGGTATGTGGAGTATTACCTCCGGAGTTGAGTTCCCAACAAAAGAAGAAGTTCTTAGTGGATGTGAAATACTATTTGTGGGATGAGCCCTTGCTATTCAAGAGATGTGCCGATCAAGTCATTAGGAGGTGTGTTCCTAAAGAGGAAGTGCCGGATATTATCCGCCATTGCCATTCATCTCCTTATGGTGGGCATTTTGGACCAACAAGAACCGCCGCTAAGGTACTCCAATCGGGTTTCTATTGGCCTTCTATTTTCAAGGATTGCTATGCTTTTGTGAAGACTTGTGATAATTGTCAAAGAGTGGGAAACATTTCTAGAAGACATGAGTTGCCACTTAACAATATTTTGGAGGTTGAGATATTTGATGTGTGGGGTATCGACTTTATGGGACCATTCCCACCTTCTTTTGGTTGCTCCTACATATTATTGGCGGTAGATTACGTCTCTAAGTGGGTTGAAGCCATTGCCACACCTACAAATGATGCCAAGGTAGTGGTCAAATTTCTCCAAAAGAACATATTCTCCCACTTTGGTACTCCAAGAGCCATAGTGAGTGATGGAGGGTCTCATTTTTGCAACAAGATCTTTGCACAATTGATGGCTAAGTATGGTGTAAGACACAAGATGGCTCTTCCTTATCACCCACAATCAAATGGCCAAGCGGAGGTTTCCAACCAAGAAGTCAAGCAAATTCTTAAGAAGATGGTTAATGGAACAAGAAAGGATTGGGCAAAGAAGTTGGATGAGGCTCTTTGGGCTTATTGGACCGCCTACAAGACACCGATCAAAATGTCTCCTTATAGGCTTGTGTTTGGCAAGCCTTGTCACTTACCGGTGGAGCTTGAACATCGTGCATATTGGGCAATCAAGAAGCTCAACCTTGATTTGAAGAAAGCCGGTGAAAAACGCCTTCTCCAATTGAATGAGCTTGATGAGTTTCGTCGGGAAGCTTATGAGAGTGCCAAGTTGTACAAGGAGAAGACAAAGATGTGGCATGACAAGCTTATTATGAGGAGAGAATTTGTTCCGGGTCAAAAGGTGCTTTTATTCAATTCAAGGCTTAAATTATTTTCGGGCAAATTGAAATCAAGATGGTCGGGCCCATTTGTGGTGGAAAAGGTCTCGCCTTATGGAGCTATTGAGTTGAGGACGGATGATGGAAGAACATTTCAAGTAAACGGGCAAAGATTGAAGCACTATTATAGAGAGGAGCCTCAAATTTCCGACAAGCTTCGCTTGGCGGAGCCAACCACTTGATTCACCACAAAAGGGAAGTTGTCTAGCTAAAGACATTAAATTTAGCGCTTTTCGGGAGGCACCCCGACATTTCATTGCATTTAGATAATGTTTTGTTAATTTAAGAGTAGTTGCATTTTTATCTTGAATAATGGGAAGCAATTTTATGATTTTTGTAGGTGGAAAGAAGAGTGAAAGAATCAACACTTTGGGAATTTTTCGTGCATGAATTTTGGTGAAAATTAAACTTGAGGGTAAGTTTGAACAAAATAAAAAGTTGAAGGCCAAAGGGAGGAATTTGTGCGTGAGCGTGGGCGCCGCAGCGCCGCCCGGCGCCTAGGCGCCAGGATGCGAAAAAACACACAGAGGCCAACTTTTACTGGCGCCACGGCGCCAGAGAAGCCTCTCCCGGCGCCTAGGCGCCAGATGCGCGACTGGCAATTAAAACCTTTTCTTCCCCAATTCACCTGCACACACAAAACACTCTCCTCTTCTAAAACCTCTCCACCTTCGAACCCTAACCTTTCCATGCACTCCACGGCTCAATTTTCTTGTCGATTTCTGCACAAACAAGGATCAAGTAACTGATTTACATCATTCTCTCTTCAATTGTCTTGCTTGAAATTATTGAAATCATGTGGATTGGTGTATGTGCGAATTTGGGCAAAAATGGCGGTTTGTGTTGATTTTGTGTGAATTCTTGCTTGTTGTTGGATTGTTGTTGATGGGTAAGAGATTTTATGCTTAAAAACAACAATTTAGCACCAAAATCATGACTTGAAAACCCCACCCATGGAGACCCACGAAATTTTAATGGTGAATCTTGTTTAATGCATGTTCTTGATGATTTGGTTGTTGTAATTGCTTGCTTCTACCTTATAATGAATGGGTCTAACAAGAATTGTGAGTAATTTGAGCTACATTGTAAGAATTTGAGCTTGAAGTTTTCCGGAAAATCAAGAACATGAATGTGGGTGATTTCGCCATATGGGTTTTCAAAGCATAATGTAGCTTTATGTGAGTGTTCTTGGCATTAGTTCTTTGCTTCTATTGCATCTAGGTGTTGCATAGTATATGATTGAACCTTCCATTTGCACCCGGATGCTTGTTTAATTGATCAAAAAATCATGGAACTTTTGCTATGCCATCATGACTTGTTTTGTTCATACCATGTTCATGGACTCACCTCTTTACATGTGAGCTTAATTGGTTAGACATATTAGTTCAAGTTGCATCTAGGTAGTGCATAGATAATGGTTTAAGCCCCCATATTTGATTAGATGCACATTTGTTAGTGCCGGTAGCTTCGTGAAGTTGGTATGCCATATTTTGCAACAAGTTCATGATAAGCCTTTTTGCCTAAATAAATTCATGCCTTGAGGTGTATAATTTGTCCAAAGTGATTGCTTGTGGATGTGTGTAGTGATGTGGACTTTTATCTTGGAGGGTGGAGGTATTTGATTGACTATATGTGCCTTTCATTTTAGTTATGAGATTGTTATATATATATGTTGTTGCTTGGTGTAGGAACAATGGCACCAAGAATTTTCAAAGGGAGGAGTACCGACAAAGGAAAGGGCAAAGAGGGCACGGGAGGAGCATGCCCAAGAGCCGGCCATGGAGTACCCCCGCTTTGTCAACAAGAAGGCCGAGGAACTATTTGAGGGCTTTGTAAAAAGGAAATTCACCATTGAGAGAGGATTTGATCTTGGAGCACCGGAGAATGCCGAAATCTTAGCGGTGGTGGAGCGGAGAGCTTGGAGGACATGGTGCACTACACCACGCACCATGGTCTCCCGAACACTTGTGGCGGAGTTCTACGCCAACTTGAGCGCCACCCAACCCAAACGCCATTCGGCCAAGACGGTGACGGTTCGAGGGAGGACCGTGAACATTGCACCAAGCGACATCAACAACCACCTTCGGATCAATCCTGAGATCGGAAACCTTCCTAAGGATGGCGGCTTTGATTGGATGACGACTTGGATATGTGGGCGGGTTGTGCCTTGGATTCATAGTAAGGATAACCCCGAGAGGAAGATCCATTTTGCCTCCTCCTTCCTCAAGCCAGAGATGAAGGTGTGGCATTACTTCATCAACTCTAGGCTTATACCATCCACTCATTCGTCTCATGTGACTCCGGACCGGGGTCAAGTCCTCTTTTGGATTGCCCCCAACCAACAAATTGACGTGGGAGCACACATAGCATAAAACATAAGTAGGGCGGCAAGAACAAAGAGAGGTAACCTCCCGTTCCCACAATTGATCATGGAGCTTTTGGCGGAGGCCGGAGTTCATTACCCGGAGGACCCACTCATCTTTGCTCCTACACCCATGGACATCTCCTTGAGCAAGCTACATGGTTATGAGTTGGCGGGGGGTGAAGAGGCCGAGGAGCACCAAGAAGAAGATGAAGAGGCCCATGACCCGCTAGGCCCGGAGGGAGAAGCACCACCACAGGAGGAACCACTCATCGATCCTACTCATGCTTCTAATGAAGCCCTCGCCATCGCCCTCAACAAGATCCATCTTGCTATTGGCGGGTTTCGGGATGAAGTGATTTCACGTGTTGATCACTTGGAGGAGCGATTCACCTCCTTTGCTACTGAGGCTCGGGAGGGATATTCACTTTTGGCCGGGTGTACAGAGATGATTTCGGCCCAAGTCAAGTGGGGGGCCATGCAACAAAACCCCGACCTTCCTCCTGACTATCCACCTTTCCCACAAATCCTGTCTCACCTCCATCCTTCCGCCCACCCGTGGTATACCCCTCACCCACTAAACCATCCTCCCCCTTTTTACCCTCACTTCTCTCAGTCTGCCCCACAGGACACATCCACCATTCCTCCTTCTCATCCACCGGCCGGAGAGTCATCCGGCGCACCTGACATGCCTGAGGATTAGTTGGAGGCGGGAACATCCGCCTCCCCGGGTACGATTCTTCATGCTCTCTCTCTAGCTTTTCCTTTCTTTTCACATTGAGGACAATGTTTGGTTTAAGTTGGGGGGATTGCTTGTGGATGAGTACTTGTCTAGTTCTTTGCATGATAGTTGCTTAGTTGATTTTGTTGTTTCCCTTGCATGGCATTTAGCTTAGTTATTTGCACATTTTAATTCCTAGCATTCATTAGAGTTGAATGTAGAAACATGTAGTTGCATTTAGGTTGTGTGCATTTAGGGACCCAATGCATGCTCTTTATTATGATTAGAGGAATTCATTTACAAGTTCAACTTGATTGTAAATTTTGTTAAGTAAAGAAAGATTTTCACTTGTCATTAATGGTAGAAACCATACCCGGTGAGTCTTTGGACCTTGTGTGGCACACTTGCATTATAAATTATTTCATTCATTGGAGTGGTGCTTGTTTTGCTTGTTTTGCTTATGGATTCCTTAATTTGCTTTTGGACCCCTTCATATCCGAATTGATGCATGCAAATAAAGGATGAAAATGACAACTTAGGGCTAACTACATACCTAAATGGCTAACCCTTCATTATAATCCTTAGTTGACCCCTTTGAGCCTTTAAGCCATGTTTGTTGTTTAACCCACATAATTGAGCCATATCCATTGTTATTTATCCTCTCTTGTCCTTAAAGTAAGTTGAGCATTGCATATATGGGCTTGGGAAGGGTAAAAATTTGTGAGTTGTGTGAGTGAGCAATAAATAAGTTTGGGGGAAAAATGTTGGGTTATGAACTTATTGTTGAGTTTATGTAGCTATGGTTTGAATATACTTTGGATAAATCATGCACATTTGTTTGAACTTTAAAGATTGGGTGAATTTCTAGTTGCAAAAAAAAAAAAACTATCTTTCCCTTAATAAAAAGGCAAAACGAGTCAACATGAAAAAGCCCTCGTAAAAAAAATAAAAAAAACAAAAAAAAAAAAAAAAAAAAACAAAAAGAATAAATAAAGAAAGGGAAAGGTAGAAGTACTTTATTAATTTGAAAGGAGTTCACTCATGTGTTTTGTCAAAATTGTGCATATGGGGGTTACTTGATTTGTTGCTTGGAAGTCAAGAAAAGCATTTTTAAATCAAAATACCTTGGGTGGGACTTTAGGTTTGATTATTAGGATTGCCCATGGTGTTTATGCTTGACTTACTTCTTTAGCCCCACCTCAAAAGGCCTCCATCCGATTCCCGTCCATACCAAACCCGGCCACGGTACAACCTTATATATATGTCATTGGACTTAAATTTGCATGCATACTCCTTAGGGACAATTCATGGGTAGTTTGGGTCCTTTTGCAAATTTGTGGATGAAGTGGCATTATAAGCCTTAGATACACTAGGCAACCATAGATTAGGGAGTGAAACACTTAGCGAGCAATTACCTACCGTTAATGACAAAGTTCTTCTTTCATTACTTACCTTAATTTCTCTTGAGTTGAGCTTGTA
This sequence comes from Aquilaria sinensis, assembly GCA_005392925.1. NCBI lineage: Eukaryota > Viridiplantae > Streptophyta > Magnoliopsida > Malvales > Thymelaeaceae > Aquilaria > Aquilaria sinensis. The sequence goes on along the minus strand of SMDT01000486.1, from coordinate 139,859 downwards.
CTTTGAATGACTTTATGATATGATATTGAGTATATGTTGTTAGCTTCTATGTTTTGATTGTTTTATGTTTTTAGGTTAATAAATGCTAGGGACTAGCATTTTTCTAAGTTTGGGGGAGTTTGATAAATGTTAATTTTGTGGTCAAACATGTTGACTTTTTGTCAACTTTGACCACAATTTTCTACCTTACCACTCAATATTTTTGGCCGATTCTTGCTTTGATCATTCATTTTGTAGGTTGGAGAAGCGGACCATAGCATTGGAATGGCACCGGGACGAGCGGAACAAAAAATGGGAACGCAAAAGTCAAGGGAAATTATAACTGTGAGGCCTAGGCCCCAGGAGCGAGGCCTAGGCGCCACAGTACAAAAGCTCACTGCCTAAAAAAGCACCCTGGAGGCCTGGAGGCCTAGGCGCCAGAAGAGGCCTAGGCCCCAGGCACCTGCGAGCCTGGAGGCCTAGGCGCCCAGCACCCCCTCTTGGGGCCTAGGCGCCAGAGCACCTGGAGTCTGCCTAGGCGCCCAGGCACCCAGAGCACGAGTCTGGAGGCCTAGGCGCCCAAGCACCCCCTAGGCCTAGGCGCCAGTCACCCGGGAAAGTGGTCCCCTACCTCAAATTTGAACTCAAGCTTGCTATTGGCCAAGGATTTCTATCCAAATGGTTTGGTGAGTGAAAGGGACATCCTCCAAGGGGTAGAAGAACCTGGAACCTAGCAAAAGAAGGGAGCTTCATCTTCATCTTCACTTCTTAGACTTAGGTTTTGAACTCCATAGTTAGTATTTTTATTTTCTTCATCTTCCTTGGGAGCATTTGGGATTCTTGCTTGGAGAAGACTTGGAGTGCTTGAAGACTAGCTTGGAGCCTTGAGGAATCAAGCATCTAGAGTTTCTTGGGTTCCTTCTTTCCTTCTTTTTTCTTGTAGTTAAACATGGATGCTATTATGTTTACTTTCATGATTATGTTTTATTTAGTTATGGAGTAGTCTTCTTTTGCACTTTCTATGGATGTAGCTACTTGGATTGATTATGTTGAGTGAATTTATGGTTATGTGATGTTGGTTTTCTACTAAATGTATGTTTATTCTTCTCTTGAGCTTAATGTTGTGTTAGCTAGTTGATGGCCACAATTAGTTACGCTATAAATTGCCTCTAACTTTTTGGAAAAGATTAGAAGTAATTGGATCTAAGAGAAGAATTTAATGGCTATGGGCTTGTTGGGAAATTAGTCCAAATCATTAGGTAAAGGTAAATTGAGCTCTAATGCCTCTTTCTAAGCTTGTAATCGGATGGAAATCCTTATTAAGTTTAGATTAGAGAGAGTCATTCTTTCACTTGGAAAAGTAAGAATTCAATTGAGTAACTTTACCAACATACATTGGAGATTAACTTACTCGCCTAAGTTCACCAACTAACCAAGACAAGTAATAAATCCATAGAAAGTGTGCTTTCATAATTTGATAAAAACTACATGTTTTCATTGTATACTTGCATTCTAGGCCAATAGGATTCCGTTTAGATAAGTCTAGTCACTTGTTTAAGTTGCCTACATTTCCATCCAACTTTGATTGTTTAGCTAAAGTTTCCTTTGGTTAATGGTATTTGGCTTTTAATTTAATCAATCCTCATGGGAACGATACTCTCTCACCCTATCTACACACGCTCCGTACGCTTGAGGATTAGGGTTGGAAAATCAACAACAACATTGCATTCATTCATTGAAAAGCAAGAGTCAATCAATGCTCAAACAAGTCAAACCATGATTGATTTGAAAGATACTTTTGCAAAAATTGCACATGCACTCAACACTCAGGAGAAAGGGAAATTTCCTTCTCAACCACAACCAAATCCCAAAGGTCAAACCATAGATCAAGTGAAGTCAATCATTATACTTTGTAGCGGTAAGGTTGTTGAAAAATCCATTCTTGATCCTTGTGAAGGAGACGGTGAGTCAACTTCTAAGAGTAAAGAAGGGGTTGAACCTATACCAAGCGAAGAACAAATTGAATCTCCACCTGCACCTCCATTTCCTCAAGCATTAACTATTCCTAAGGAGGTGAATAAGAATCTTGAAATTCTTGATATCTTCAAGTAGGTAAAGATCAATATCCCCTTGTTGGATGTGATTAAACAGATACCTTCTTATGCCAAATTTTTGAAGGATTTATGTACTGTTAAAAGAAAACTAAATGTGAAAAAGAAAGCCTTCTTGGCCAAGCAGGTAAGTTCTGTTATTCAAAATAACACTACTTTAAAATACAAAGATCCTGGATGTCCAACAATTTCATGTTTCATTGGAGAACATAAAATTGAGCAAGCATTACTTGATCTGGGGGCTAGTGTAAACTTAATTCCATATTCAGTTTACCAAAAACTAAATTTGGGTGAGTTAAAACCAACTGAAGTAACTCTTTTGCTTGCTAACAGATCAGTGAAAGTGCCTAGAGGAATCATTGAAGATGTGTTAGTCCAAGTTGATAAATTTATATATTCTGTGGATTTTATTGTTTTGGACACACCACTAGTGGAAATCAAGAATTCAATACCTGTTATCTTCGGACATCTTTTTTAGCAACATCTAACACTTTGATTAATTGCAGGACTGGATTGATGAAGTTGACATTTGGAAATATGACATTGGAGTTAAATATTTTCAACTTGCTTAAGTAGCCACCTAAAAAAAAAGATGAAAGTAAGGAACTTTGCCTCATTGATACTATTGGGAAAAATCACATCAAAGAAGGGAGTGTCTCTGATCCTCAAAAAAATTATCTGATTAATTCATTTGAATCTATTATACAAATGGATCAGGATACATCTAACATATGTTCATTACTTGATTCTTCACAGGTGAAGGGAAACACATGTTGGAAGTTAAGGAGCAAAATAAAATTCACACAATAAAATTGAAGCTCTTACCCAAACAATTGAAGTACCTAATGTCAGAGAAAAATGCTAAATCAAGGCTGATATGCTAGATCATATTACTCCAAGAATTCAACATTGTGACCAAGAATAAGAATGGCTCCAAAAATGTTGTCACTGACTATTTGTCAAAACTAACAATGAATTCAACAATTGAGGCTGCACCTATAAATTATTGTTTTCCTAACAAATTTCTATTTTCTGTCACTATAGTACCTTGGTTTCCTAATATTATTAATTTTTTGGTGGCAGGACAGGTGCCAGCTCAATGGAGTATCCAAGATAAGAAGAAATTTCCACATGAGATGACAAATTTTTATTGGGATAACTCTTATCTTTTCAAATCTTGTCCTGACCAGATATTTACGAGATGCATATTTGAGGATAAGGTAAAAAGTGTCATTAAATTATCTCATTTTGAAACATGCGGAGGGCTTTTTTTGTCAAAGAAAATAGCTGTAAAGATTTTGCAGTCTGGATTTCATTGGCCCTCTTTATTTAAAGACACACATGCATTCTGCAGAGCCTTTGAAAATTGTCAAAAAGTAGGATTCATTTCTCCCCAGTTAAGTGGCGGATACGGTACTCCATGGCTCTCAAGTCAGTTGTTTCAGTTTCCCATAATAACTGATTTCTTTCCCTTTCCTTTTTTTCAATTTCTTCTAGAAAAAATGGATTCTACTCTTTCTGCTTTGTAAAAGTACTTTCCTTATCTCTCAATGAATGTTCTTAAAAGGATTTACCAAGCTAGATGTGAACGATTAAGAGTTTTGATGCACAAAGGCATTCCTGAAGATGTGCGTTGGTTAATTGAAGCTAAGGTCCGTTTGGCAGGTGAAAAGATACATTTGTGTCTCATATGCCTGGCTTAGGCAAAAGCTCTTACGCCAAAAAGCGAAGAGCGAAAAGGTTACGAGTCTTTCACAAATGTGGTCAACGGACTTCTGATACTAGATGTCATTCTTTAGGAATGGTGTCCAATAATCGAGAAGATAAAATACAATTCATCAAGAATGGCCTAAGTAAAGATTCTTTGGATAATATCTGATTGACTCTTGAGATGCATTCTTGTAGATTAGTGCAAAATGCACTTCTTGGTTTATGGAGTATTTTTCATAAAGAAAAAGAGCGTTATAGTCTTGGGAATCTGACTTTAAATGACCCTGTTTGCCAGTTTGTAAGAAAACTGAATGGGAAGCATATCCCTAACTCAGAAGGCGTTGAAGCCGTTACTGGACATAAAACCAGTGGAAGATATAAGCCACAATCACAACTACTGTACATACACGCTGTTATTGTTGAAAATTTTCTTTTTCTTCTGACAATAATCTACCTACTCCTGTAGGTGTAATCATTGCATTATCTTTTCATCTCTATAAATGCATGTTCTTTTTTCACAGGGTTAAGGATAGAAATGGAGGGAACCTCAACTCGTAGATTCTGAAATATTTGTGTATTTTGTGAAGCTTTTCCTGGAAATGATGAAGAGTTTTTGAGGGCAGCCAACCATTTGATTAGAGTACTAGCTGAGCGAAAAATACATTTGGTTTATGGGAGAGGTAGTGTCGGATTGATGGGAGGTGTAGCAACAGCAGCATCTGTAGGAGGTAGCCATGTTTTGGGTATCATCCCTACACCTTTGAAATTAATTTCTAGAGGCACAATTGGAGAAGAATTAGTGGTTAAAAACTTGCAAGAGCATTTGTTGCAAATGCTCTGCAATTCTAATGCCTTTATTGCTCTACTAGGAGGGTTTGGCACATTGGGGGAAAATTTTCAAATTACTTCCATGGCCCAACTTAATTTGCACCAGAAACCCATTGGGCTATTGAATGTTAACAATTTCTTTGCAGGTCTGTTATCTTTTATGGATAATGCTATGCAGGAGAAATTTATTTCAGAGATGGCAAGACGGATCCTAATATCTGCATCAACTGCTGAAAAATTGCTAGACAAAATGCAAGCTTTCGTTCCTGAACCAGATCCAGCAATGATTCAGATATACTGAATACGACAGTCTTTCCCAATCAGTTCTATCCCATAAGTATCCTTTACTTTGCTTGTCGTTTTTATTTTTGTTAATAAGTGAAAAGAACTGTGGAAGAGAGCAATCGGACTTCTGGATCTTTTTATCTTGTCTTTTAGTTTTATTATCAGCATTTTCTTTATTTTGGTTTAAGTTATTTCAGGTTTTTCATTTTCAATAACTACTATTTCAAGTAATTTCTTCTTCACTATTCTTTTCTATGTTTTGACATTAGGGACAATGTCTTAATCTGGTTGGGGGGAGGGATAGTTGTCACATTTTTTTCCTTTAGGATAGTTTTTCTCATACTGATATTAAAACTATTGGCAAAGCCCTTAGTTTAGGATGGCTGAATAAGGAGTAATCTTACTCTTAAGATGCATCCTATTAGGCATGCTAGTCATAACATTTTGGGGTAGTTAGGTTTTAACCCTATTTGGATGACATATCTCACAAGTAATCTATATTTTCTAAAGAAAATATTAGATGAAACCTGAATATTGATTCCAAATATCCATTCCCTCGCATAATTTGTCAGTTTTATTGTCATTTTTTTTATATTTTTGTGGTAGTGTTAATTATTGATTTTCATTTTTAATTTTATTTTTTTCCATGTTCAAGTACATGCTTGCATGATAGTTGCATGTAGGAACATTTAACATGAATTTAGGTTGTTTGTTTGCATTTAGGAACCCAACTCTTGGAAATATCATCATTGGATGTATACCTTGTAAATTTGAAATGATTGTTTATTTTTTAAAGCAGTTAAAGTATGTTGCTTGTTACCTAAGGAAAATAAATAACCGGTGAGCACTTTTGAGCCTTAGTGTTTATTAAGATGTGTGAATTTCTTTGTTGATAGTGCTTACTTTGTGTTTTGAGCTAGACTTTTCTTGGATGAGTGATCTTAAGGGCCCATGCAACCTCACTTCTTGTATGTAAATTTAAGGATGAAAATGGCATTTTAGGGCCAACTACTTACCAAAGAGCTAACCGTGTACATTATCCTTTAGTGAGCCCCTTTAAGCCTTATGGCCTTATTCTTTGTTTGAACCCTATATGTTTAACCACTACCACTTCATTTTCATCCTTTATTGTCCTCGGAACTAGTGATGCTTATGTGATTATGGGCTTAGAGAATTAAAATGAATGTGTTTTTTTTGGTAAAATAAAGAATAAGTATGGTGTGTACTTCAGAATATGTTAGGTTACCTTGTGCTTAATTTGTCATAGTGGAAAAATTGGGATGGGTTGAGCTTAAATCATAAAAATTTAGTGTATATCATTCGATTGTTGAGTTTTAAATAAATTTTGATTTATGGTAGAAAAAGGAAAAAAGCGAGATCATAAGAAAAAGCCATCACAAAATAAAGTTAAAAAAAATAAATTTAAAAAAAAAAAGAACTCTTCCATTTCATAATACTTGGCCTCTGTTTCTTTTATGGCAGTCTAAAAAAAACAAAGAAGTGTTCTCTTTCCCTTTCAAATAAAATTATATATGCTCATACCCATGTGAATCCATACTAAAGTAAAAATGAAAGACATCTTCTTTTATCTTTTTCGGATAGATAAACATAGGAGACAATTTTGAAAAAAAAAAAGAAGAAGAAATAATAATAATAACTTTAGCCTTAATATTTATGCAAGTCAAATGAGGCAAGTTATTTTGAAACGGAGAGAGGTAAAAAAAAAAAAAGAGAAAAAAAGGTGTTAAATTCAATAAGTTTAAAACTCAACCATATTTGTTTTCTAAACTCACGTGTTGATAAGGAATTGTGTTTTGGAGAGGACTTGAAGACTAGGGTTGATTTGGGTATTTAGTGTTTTAGGTGCCCATAATTATTGTTCATTGTATTACTAGTTCTCTTAAACTCCACCATTAAAAAGCCTCCATCCGATTCTCGCTTTCACCAAACCCAGCCTCATTACAACCTTATATAAAGACCATTGGACTTAAATTTACATGCAGTCCCCTTTTGGTAATTTAGTGAGGGTGAAGTTGGATCCCCTTGTAAGCTCCAGATTGAGAAACACAAAGTAAGTTGTTCACAAACCCACCTTAAAATAAGTGCAAAGGTAACAAGGACTTAACTTTTTCTCCTTTCATTAATTACTTCCAAGTCAAGTTTACAAGTGTTATATATTCATAGCAAGATCTGTCATGAGTTGTTAGATTATATATTTTGTTTATTTTCTTAGGTTACACTTGCTAGGGACTAGCAAGAACCTGGTTGGGGGGTGTGATGAATACTCATAAGTATATTGTTATTAAGGGTTTAAATCATCATTATACACTTTGAGTATGATTAATTTCTATATTCTGAACATTTTTCCACTGGGTTATTATTCATGCATTTTTACTATTCATACGGGTTTTTATTATTCACAGGTCACTATTCACCAACTTACTGTTCATACACATATTTCACTGTTCATATGCGTATTTACTGTACATACGCGGTTTACTGTTCATTAATATTAAAATATATATATTAAATAATTATTTTTTTTATGTAGGTAAAAATCATCACTTGGTGGCCCTTCACGAGAAAAAATCATAACTGGAGCTGTAGGCATCGGAACTGAGTGATTTCAAATTCATCTGAAAGCCAACACATAGATCTTCAACTCTGCTTCATTCCAAAAGCTAGTTTGATCGTTTTCATTGCCAAAATTTGATTATAGATGAGACCCTTCGTTATTTCGTGTGCTGAAGAGCAGTTTCGGTAGAAAAATCATAACTTGAGCTACGGATGTCCAATTTGAATGAGCAAGCTATCGATTTGAAGCTAAAAAGGAGATCTACAACTTTCATGCTTTGAGGAAGAGCTAATCTAATGTCTACGATAGTGAAACAAGTGAAAGAAGTTGTAGCCTACCATTGTTGATTTGTATTTACCTACATTTTACCATTTTATTTTTACCATTTCACCCACCCCAAAACTCTATAAATAGGCACCTTGGGGGGAGGGTGAAGGAGGCCATTTTCTTAGGCCATTTTCATGTTCTTGTATCATCTTTAGATTTTCTTCTTTGTTCTTTTTCTAGTTTTTAATACCAAAGCTCTGTCCAAGAGTTTTCTCGTTTTTCTTCTTCTTCATTCTTGATATTTTAATCTATGTTTATTTCATCTTTCTACATGTTGTTTACTTTTATTATGGTTAACTAATCTTCTTTTTGCTATGGTGAAAGGGTGAAGCTTTTGGTATAGAGGTTATGATTGATTTGAATGGATCACAACGTTAACGGTATTTTCTTCCTTAATCTATTTAACTTCCCTCCTTGTTAAGTGGGAGTCTTGATTCATTATAGTCAATCATTGGCGTAAAAGCTGCTTGATTCCCTCTGTAGAACATGGCTCTGCCGGCTATATTCGAATATTGAGTTATTGTCGATAAAAGTTGGCATGATGAATACTTGAACCTATTAGCAAGTGTTGGCGTTTTAATATCAATGAATGTTAATACTAACTAAATTCCCCAATTGGGACCTCCTTTATGTGTGGATCTCAATTGAGTGATAAGATGAGCTAAAATTAATCATAGCCGATATATTAAAAGTGGATTCCCTAACCTTAGCTATTTTATTTGAATTTCAATTTTTAATCAACACTTGTTCACATTTTGCACCAAATACTTTCTTTCTTAAAAACTTGTAATTTATTTTTTTAATTCACTTCCCTGTAATTTGACACTCAGACTCCCGAGATTTTATTACTTGCGACAACCTACAGTTGAGTTACAACTACTAAAGTGTAGCACAACCTCATGTCCAACGGCATAGCTAGATCACTGATGGTACTAAACCTTTCACCCAAGCTAGTGATACTTAGTTATCGCCCTTTGTTATCTAGTTTTCTTGTTTATGGTAGAAGTAACCACAAAAACACAAGAAAACTCATAGGTTTCAGAGGAGTTTCGGAAGCCTCAGGGCACCCCCGAAATACTTAGACCCTTAGGTACCCTAAGCACCCCCTTAGGTCTCCTCTTAAACCATCTAGAAAAATTGGAAAATTTTAGCAATCATAACTGTGATGATGCATCACCACAATTATCAAAATTTTAAGTACTTTTCATGGCGCTAGCGACGCATCACCAATACTTATGATGCCCACAAATTTCCAGTTTTGCTGCTACATCCTTTAAAGACTTACCAGACATGTTAACTTCCTTAGATGGCCTTCAAACTTTACGTACCTATAAAACATGTTCCAAAGACTATAACCAACTATCACAAGCATTCCTATGATGCATTATAACATTATTCCAAGCTCCACAAAACTTACAGTCAACCATGATCCATTTTGCCTGCTAACTAATGCTATTGCCAAAACTACTTGAATTCATCAAGTAATCACACTCCAATAGAATAAATCAAGCTTGCAAACATAACTACCTTACCTTAACTTCAACTCACAAGCAAGAATAAATCCACCAGAACCAAAGTTCCCCAAAGTTCTTCCTAGTTCCAAGCAACCAAAGGCACAAAACACAAAATTATTAACCTCTTATCAAAACCCAAGCTCTCAATCATCTAATAAACAAGAATTCACCATAAAATTAGAGGTTACCCTTCATCAAAAATAGGGATGGCTACAAACGTGATTCCTAGCTCCAAAAACATGAAATTCCACTTGGAACAAACTTCCTAATGCATATACACCCTTGGTAGCTTCAAATTTCACCAAAAACCCTTGGTTTTAAGCTAGAATTCTTGATGAAATGGTAGAAAGAAGGATGAGCTCGGGTTTAGAGTGAAAATGGCAGCCATCCTTGCCTTTACCAACATTTATACCTCTTTTTAACACCAAGCCACCAAAGTTTATGCATAGTTACAAACAAGTCCCCTTATTTCTTTAGTAACTAGTCAATCTTGGTCAAATCTTGTTTATTTAGGATAAACTTGGGTTAAAAGCAAAAGTTATATTTTTAAAACTCATTGTTAACACTCAGGATCCGGCCTGACACTTTGAGACACAAAATTACTATTTTGTCCCCGAACCTCATTTGGTGTTTTAACCTTTTTGGAACTTAGTGAACTTTGCTAAACTTACCTATTCTTGCTATGTGAACTTGAAATAAGATTCCAACTAAGTTTCAAACACTTTATCTTCCTTGAGTGAGCCTCCAACTATGAGAGTCATAATAGTCGTAATCACTTCGGATAGAACTAATGCATGAACCTTTTTCTTCTTGAATCCTATGTGAAAATGAAATAATCACATCACAAGTGTTAATTTTATGAGCTAGAAAGAATGCCCAAGTAAATCTAAAATAGTCATCAACAATCATAAAACAATATTGCTTTCCTCCAAAGCTTCTAGTTCAAATAGGTCTAAACAAGTCCATGTAAAGTAGTTAGAGATGCCTAGTGGTTGGAACACAATTTTTTGATTTAAAAGAAACCTTGGTTTGTTTTCCTTTCATGCAAGTGTCATACACTTTATCTTTTTCAAACTTCATTTTGGGTAAACCTTTAACCAAATCACTTTTCACAAGTTTTGAAATTGTGTTCATGCTAGCACGACGAAGTCTCCTATGCCATAACCGACTATCATCTTGTTTGTGGCCATTGGATGGTTCACATTAAAAGAAGACAAAGCCATTCAAATCAATCACGTAAAAAATTTCTTGTCTTCTACCAATGAACTTAGTTTGATTGGAAGGAATATCAATCATTTGACATACAAGAGCTTCAAATATAACCTTATAACCTTTATCACATAATTGACTAATACTAAGTAAGTTATGCTTCAATCCATCAACAAGCAATACATTGTCAATTGAAGAAGAATTTTCCTTACCAACCTTAACAATACTAATGATGGTACCTTTGCTATTATCCCCAAATGAGACGATTCCTCCTTCTTTTGTCTTGAGGCTTAGGCATTGAGAGTTGTCAGCAATCATATGTCATGAGCATCCACTATCCAAGTACCAAGTCTTATTTCTTGCCACTTACAAATGAATACCCAAATTTTCTTAGGTCCTTTAATGTTAGTCACAAATTTAGTTCCCTTAGAAACCCAAATAATCTTATAGCCAATTTGTGCATTTGGTTTCTTGGTTATGCAATCATATTTATAATGATCTTTTTACCATATGCATGACAAGTTGTGAATGAGCTATACATAGTAAATGATGCACTAACGAACCTATTCTCAAATTTTTTTTCCTTAACTAAAGGATTGTAACCTATTCTAGCCTTATCATAAACACCCTTTTGTGCTCCAAGTAACAAGTCAAGTTTTTCTTTTTCCTTGAAAAATCTAGATCAAGATTGTGTGAGATCAAAGTTTTCTTGATTTAGCTCATCTATTTCTTTAGTCAATGACGCATTCAAAGCCTTCAATTCACCTACTTATTTAGTAAGTTTTTGGGAATCTTTGTAAAGAGTGCTAAAAACATTTTTGCAATTCTAAATATTCACTACCTATGGATATGTATGAGCTAGATGAGTCACTTGAGTAATTTTTTTCCTTATCTTCCTCTTTGGGCTTGAGACATAGGTTAAGGTGGCTTTGACTTATTGAGGAGACTTTATCCTCATCTATCATTAAGCAAAATTTGCTTGATCACTTGTGCTATTGGATGAAGATGATCCCTCACTTAAAGATGAGTCACTTGCACTCCAAGCTACCATAGCATTTCGATTCTTTTTCTTTGAGAACTTTTTGTGTTTGTTGGGTTTTTTCTTTTTCTTTAATGGACAATTGAATTGGAGATGTCTAGGCTCCTTGCAATTGTAGCAAATAACTTCATCCTTTTTCTTAGAATTTTCTCCTATGCTCTTTTCATGCTTCTCTTTTTTGAAATTCTTGCTTCTTATTTCTTGAACATCTTACTAAATTTCCTTGCCAAAAGGGCGTATCAATCTCTCCATCTTCACTTAATGATGTGTGGTCTGTTGGGTTTGGGGAGCCAAACAGCGCAGCGGAATTTAACTGAAACCCTCCAGGATCCAAGTAAAACGAGGTAAACCAGGTGTTCCAAAATTTTCATACCTAATTTTCGGTTGAGATCTCTCACTCAACTGTAGAGTCGAATCACAAAACCTGAACAGTTGACATGTTCAGGCTCTCTATTGTATCCACACGAGCCTCTCGGGATCACCACGCTTCCACCACGTCCCGGCAGATGCGTTTATCTTACGCTCGTAGTGTTAGCTTGTGTCCTCTAAGAATTGCAAGAGAAGAGTGCGGCTGTCCTTTTGGGAAGCTAGCGTAAGGAGACCTGCGAATTTTTCACTAGAAGTTGTATTTATAGTGAGACTAAACTTCCAGGCCTAATGGGTTTCAAAGCCCTATTCCAATTAGGCTTTAATTTCGGGCTTAATAATGGCTCAACTATTGGGCCCATTATTAAGATGAAATTATTGTGAACCCAAAACCCAAATTATTAGCCCATGCACTCTAACGATCCAAATAGCTCTATGTGTGTGACCCAATAGGCTCTTACCATGTTGGCAATGATCATAAATCACATTTATGATCATAAGCAATGAGTGGTGTCTAGCAACACATCATTGCTACCTAAGTGACAAGATTGTCGATGATTCGACTAAACCTTTATGATCATCCCCGATATATGCCATTGTCCCTTTGTCCAGGATATCAAGACTAAGCACGAGACATTGAATGTGTCACTCTCGTATAGCCCAATCTTTGGTTTCTTGATTACCGAGTAGACCAACTTAAACTGATGACATTGATATCGTATATCAACTCATTCGAGCATGGCCATGCATTTTTCTAAGTCTTACTCTATCAAGGGGCCCGAAGATATCACTCCCGTTACATAGGAAAGACAAATCCCATCTTGATCATACAAATCCCTCCGCATGATATGTGGCATACCCAATGACCTCCTTCAAGTTCACTCAGTTACGAGCAACAAAGGAAAGTATCAAAGTATGTGACTCACATGTAGGGAACCTTGATGATCTTAGGTCGAAGGACTACATATACCATGATCACTATGAGAATCACTTATGACACTCATATAATGATCCATGTAGTGTTCTCATGGTGGGTCGGTCCAGTGCACAAGTTCTCCAACTTGTACCCATATGTAGACTACATATCTCATATTAGTCTCCACATATGCTAGTCGTTATGTATTATTGCAACCCGCTCCACAATAATACTATACTAGGGACGTTTAAGAATTCCATTGTTCTAGGGTTACAATTATGTTTATTACGTTATGGAGAAACAAAACAACGAACATAATTGTTGGATTAATGCCTTAATAAAATATCATGACTCAATGTGCAAAAATACAATCATCTCATGATTGGCCTTTTGGGCACAACACTAACATGGTCCTCTTGAGTCTTCAAAGCCATTGACTTATTCTTCTTCATATGTCTTCCTCAACTTGCTCTTTCATCTTATAAGTCAATAACTTTCCAAAGGGCTCATCCACTTACATGGTTTTGATGCTTCCTCCCCCATTGATGGCTTCAACTATGCTCCTCCATGATGGAGGTAAGCTCCACAAGATTTTCCACACCAACTCCTCATTTTTATATTCTTCCCCAAGCAACTTGAGTGGTGTGAGGATATCATTGAACCTTCTAAACATTTCTTGGATGCTTTCATTTGGTTCCATGGTAAATAACTCACATGCCCTCATAAGCATATGCATCTTGGTGTCTTTTACTTATGTGATTCCTTCATAAGTGACCAATAGATTGTTCAATATATCTTTGGCATTTCCACAAGAAGAAATCAAATTGAATACATTGGAGGTTAGCACACAATATATAATATTCATTGCCTTTGCATTCATAGTGTACATAAGATCATCCTTCAGTTCATATTCAGTTAGAACCTTAAACACTTGATTTCCATCAATCAAGTTTTGTATAATTCTAGGACCATCCTTAATGATCCTCCAAAAAGCATGATCAATTTCTTCGATATGAATTTTCATTCTATTTTTCAACCAATTAAAGTTTGTAGAGTCAAACAATGGTGGCCTAGATCAGTTTTGCCCCTCAAGATGTATAATAATGGTTGTCATGGACCTTTAAGCTTTAAAATTGCTAGATTTTGTCAAAGCACAGCTACTAGCTCTAACTCCAATTGTTGTCCCAAGTGTAACCAAGAGATGGTTGAATTAATTGAGTTCCAAAAATCACCAAAAAAGGGCTCTTAAACCCTTAAACTAAAATACAATTCAAAACGCAATCAATAAACCTATTTGAACTAGAAAATGACTACCACAATGATCCTAAATTTTGCTTTAAAAGCTAGATTTAAATTTTTTTTGAAATCAAGCAAGTTCAACAAAGGAAAAAAGCACAAGTCACCAAATAATGTTCAAGTAAGTATAAAGAGAGAAGCTTGCACACATGAATTTTTGTATAAAGTCGGTCTCTCCTCTTGAGTACCTACTCCTCTATTCAAGTTCACCACTTGAGAGTTTTATTCTCCACTATGAATCACAAGAGTAAAACAGAACACAATCCTTTGGTCGCTCTCTCTACCACAAACACACACTAGTTTTGCTAAAGACTAACTAGAAACCTCTCTAACTCTCTTTCCTTTACAAGAAAATAACTCAAAAAATCAAGAGAAAATCAGTAAATTTGTGGTTACAAAGTGATAAGAACAATAAAAATACTCAAAGCTAAATAAGCAAGTGAAAGCTCAATTTCTTGGCAATTCTTAAACTTAAGCTCTTTGAAGATGAAATCTCTTTTTTTTTTTCCAAGAGTTCTTCCCAAAGTATTTCTCCTATTTTTATACTCATTTGGGTGCAAAAGAGATGTTGAAATCCTACAGAGAAGGTCTAAAGATGTTCCTTGAATTCTAATGACCGTTACTGTCAAATTTGACAGCTTTTAATCTTTATCTGTTACTTCTACGCAGTCGGAAATTTCCAACCTGTTGACAAATGTGTTGACCAAAAATCCAGTTTGAGCTCCAAAAACTGGGTGGCATGATTTATGATTGCTTAGGTGTGAAATCCATGTGGCAAGTTGAGCTGGAATGATTCAAATTTGAATTCTCAAAAATTTTTGGGATGCATTCTTGTGCAGAAGACATTTCTGGCGGTTTCCAATTAGTTGCTTTAGTTCAACCCGATATTTCTAACTTCCATAAGCTAAAAATGATCTTGCCTCCAGAATTCAATTAGTTGGTTCATTCCAACTTATTGCATTGTAACTTCTTGAAGCTAAAATGTCTCAAGTGTAAAAGTAAACTCACTCACAAAACAATTTGTTGGACCTTTTTGACTTGTTGTTTTTGCTTCCCCTGCACCTTATCATGCTAACTTGCCAATTTTTCCATCTTACTAACACATTTTAACACCAAATTAACTTACTACAAGTCTTTGATATAAAAGACTTGGGAAATCAATTTTGAGTTAAATACTTTTTATCAAAATACAATTTTCTTTTCTTAGAGAAAGCTCAAATAAATTTGACCGAAGGATAAAACATTCAAGAAAACAAATTAAACATGTTTTGTAATCATCAAAATTAAACACTTATTAAAAATAACAAATCCAACAAACTGAAAAAATGGGAACCTCGTGAATTTTGAACATTATTTCCTTTTCCCTTCTTTTTTATTTGTCTTTTCCAGTCCATGATTTTGTCTTTTCTTGTTGAGTTTGCTTATATGTGATACAAGCAGACAAAATTGGATGCCAAGCTGTGCATACTCAATGATTTGAAGCGTAAACAACACCCAAAAGAGAACGCAAACTTGCGATTTTGATTTCTACCCGGACGACCATGGCTCAAATTTCTTGGAACCCACCGCCATGGAAGCAGAATCCCAGGCACTTGATCGGAACAGGCTTCTGGAGCATGAGAGCGGTAGACCTCACTCTAACTTGATTGGAACTGACCAGTGCTGCCGAAGGCAGAATTGGCAAAGCTGAAGGTAGACCGCCGTGGAAGTGGGCACATTAGTAGGGAGAGGATAGGATTTTGCTGAAAATTCCAGGAATCTTGTGCACTTCATTGGCGGCAAGAAACAACCAAATAAGAAAAAAATATAAAAAAAATATAGGAGATGTAATTAATAAATTAATTATCATGAGGAAGAAAGAGTGATGGAGAAGCGAAGCCTAATTTGATTGCAAGAGCAGTTGAGTGACATTAAAGGAACTCGGCAAGGATGATGGTTAAGATGAAGGAATGTTTCAAGGCGGAGATGGGGGTTCGAATGTTTGTTGGAAAAGTTTCAAGGTTTATAAGATAAATGAGAATTTCCAGGGGCCAAAACTAAAATTTCAATTTTTTCCATCCAACCTAACTGCTGGCATTAATGGAGGTACTTGAATGTAACACGTTAACAAGGTTGAGGAGTTTTTATGCTACACATCGAGGTTAGGGTAAAAAATGATATGGTAACAAAAGATTAGGGGCCACGAATGCAATTAACCTATAAAAGATCATTGACAATATAACCTCTTTCAGGAACAGCTTTTGTGATTAGCATTAGTTTTTGGATAATTTATTAATGGTGGGGATAAAACTGCTAAAACTAAAAATTAAAAACTATTATTGGATTGCTTTTTCAAAATTCTAACATTAACGTCAAACGAGGTCATAGTCTTATACTGCAACGTTGTCCAAATCGCATCTTTGATTTCAATTCTCCAAACTAAATATCATATGGGGGTAAGAAATGAAAAAGAAGATAACAAATAAGGGCCAAAAATACAGTCCAATAAAGCCCATGAAATTATCTAACAATTATACCAGTAACAATTAAGTTATTATATATGAAAAAGATTCATTTGGAAGAATATTCATTTGAAAAGGATGTTATGAGTAGGAAATTCAACTACAGTAAGTGATTTTATGAGTTTGATCTGGCGTATTATATATGAAAAAGATTTATTTGGAAGAAATTCTACCTTGGTACCCGAAATAGGATAACCATAATCCCATAGGTTGAGTAAGGAATTAAACACAAAACTTATTATGGGAGAATTACAATTTGCCCCCTAAAATTTAACCAAGATTACAATTTGCCCTTACACTTTAGAAATCTTTCAAAAGCACCTTTAGGTTTTTAAAACCCTACATTTACCTCCTGATGGCCAAAGGGCGATTATGCTTCAGAACCCCAAGCTCTGGCAGAGCGTCACCCCCGGTAAGGGCGAGTATCACCCTCGGAAAATACGAGCGCCAACCTCGGTAAGACAAGGTCTGCCCTCCTGACCCCTCGACCTCGGTGATCCACCATCACATTCGGGGAGTTATAGTATTAACTTCGGGAACACAGTGCTCCACCACCCTCGGTAAGATGACCTGACCAGTTTCGGGAGAGGTAAACTCACCATCCTCGGAAGAGGAGAGCATCATCCGAAAGAGGACCCTTGTGCCGAGGGGACTTGTGAATAACTAGAGCAACCTTGGCAAAAAACCCTTCCATCTCGAAGGGGTCTCTTTCACCGAAGGGGTCTCAAGAATACGACAAAAATGGTCAAGGAGCCTTTGACACGCCACCCTCTCACACGTCCTAACACGCTGCCCTCGCACACATCTTGTTGCGCAGACCTCCCGC
The DNA here is from genome assembly GCA_005392925.1 of Aquilaria sinensis. Classification (NCBI taxonomy): domain Eukaryota; kingdom Viridiplantae; phylum Streptophyta; class Magnoliopsida; order Malvales; family Thymelaeaceae; genus Aquilaria; species Aquilaria sinensis. The sequence goes on along the minus strand of SMDT01000486.1, from coordinate 122,377 downwards.
GGCCCTGAATTCTGACCAAGATGGCCTACGGACGGCTAGAGGTCCCCATTTCTGAAGGTACGGATGAAATCCAACTGAACACGTGTCGCGATCTGAGCGGGCTGTGTCAGGTAGGTTTTTTCTTGACACCTCCTTATAAATACTTGGGAAGCGACCTTAGTAAAAGGGAGGAGGAGGACTCTCCAAAAATAAAACACACTACTACTCTCTACTCATCACTCTCCATCTAGTTAGATACTGACTTGGGCGTCGGAGACTTCTTCCCTGGAAAAACACTCCGGGGATCTCCTAGCCCTTGTTCTTTGAGTCTTTCAGGTAGCCTCTCCCTCTGGAAGTCTCTCATGCAGACACCCTCCTCACCAGAAGTCCCTGCTATGGGCCATTATGTCGTACAACGAGGATGCCAGCGGGCACCATTTGGCACCGTCTGTGGGAACCCACTCTCAGGTGGCCGTTGTTGAGACTCGGCGTTCTAAGGATAAAGGACTCCCGAAGTCTCCGTCTGCCCCGGAAACTCAACCGGTGGCCAAACAACCCACCGCCGGGACTTACCTGCCTGAGGACTAATGTCCTCTAACCGTCATGATGAGCTTTCTACGTGATTTTCAACGCTCAGTTGTGGTTGAAATAACGCAACAACTGGACCAAAGGTGGTCGTAACAGCCTTCGGGATGAAGGGCACCCTTGCCAGCACCCATTCAGGAGAGAAGCCCGAAGTCCACTTACCGGAGTTCCGGGAGCGAGGACATCTGTGGTGAATCCTTGACGGAGGACATGCCTCACAGGGTCTGACGGACTGGAGAGGCAGGGTCAAAAGAGGCTAGGACTTCCCGTCGGTGAAGTTCTTCACCAGAGGAAAGATCACAATCCCCCCGCCGCTGAAGTTACTCCCCAAAAAGGCAGCATCATTCTCCATTGCCGGAGGCCTCCAGGCAACGAGAAGAGCCCAGGGCCACTATCCTTACAGAAAAAATCCTAGAGAGGCTGGAAAAAGTAGAAAGGTAGATCACCCAAAAGCCAGTATGGTCAAGGTTATCTGAGACCTTCACTGGAGAAGAGTCACCCTTCGTCCGGACGGTAGTAGAAGCACCGATGCCAAGCAAATTTCGAGTCCCTCGCCTGGAAACCTATGATGGACGTAGTGACCCTCAAGCCCACCTAACCAAATATAGACGCAGCATGATGCTACACGGTGCCGATGATGCCACCCTCTGCAAATGCTTTGAGGTCACCCTCTCCGGTCCGGCATCTGCGTGGTACAACTCCCTTTCCCCTGGAACAATAATGAGTTTCTAAGAGCTGTCCACAGCATTCACACAGCAGTTCATTGGCATCAGGTCGACAACAAAGATGCCCGTCCAGATGTTCGATATAGCACAGAGGAATAGGGAAACCATCTGCGACTATGTCAAAAGATTTAACCGAGAGGCCTTGAGTGTACCGGACTTCGGTCCTGAAATACGCATCCTCGCCATGATACGAGGACTTCGACGAGACTCACAACTCTTTTACGAGTTCTCGAAAGACCTTCCGGACAACCTTGGCGAGTTCTACCGAAGAACCGAACAGAACATGATAGCCGAAGGTGAAGGCCATCAACCTCGGTACCCAACCGAGGGCGGGTGAAAAACTCAGAAACAGAAGGGAAAAAATCCTATGTCATTTACTCCCTTAAACACCTCCCGAACAAGCATACTGCTGGCCATGGAAAGGCAAAGAAACCTAATCCAGCGTCTGAAGGATATGACTTCCGAAAATAAGAAAAATATGAAGAAGTTTTTTCCAATTCCATCGGGATCATGGGCATGACACAGAGAATTGCTTCTAGCTGAGGAAGTACATCAAGTCTCTGATAAAGCAAGGCCAACTTCGACACTATCTACGGATGCCCTCCCTGAAGGGGAGGAGGGAAGAGGAAAGGAAAGGAAATGATGAGGAATATGATTCCGATAGGTGCCGAAACCAAAGTCCCAAAAGACATCCACCACCACCGGTTGGAGTAATACAGACAATCACCACTGGACTACCTTCAGCAGAAAGAAAAAGAAAAGCCAAGGAGATCTCAGTGATGGAATTTGGTAACCCATAAAAAAAGCTAGTTCGGAAAAATCGGTCTACCATAGTATTCCCTTATGACGACTGACTTCTAATCATGGCAAAGATAGGGAGTCGGGATGTCAAAAATGTACTCCTCGATGATGGTTCCAACGCTGACGTCTTATTCTCTCATCTGCTGCCAAATTTGGGTATCTCAAAAGGCAATCTCAAGCCTGTCACCTCCCCTACCTTCGGAGTAGGTCTGTCCGAACTCCCTGCCCTCAGATGGATTGAACTCCCCCTAATGCTAAGGGGAACTTCACCACAGAACAATGATGGGCTCTCTGTTTCCACAATGACAAGGTTCATCATCATAGATGTCCCTTCGTCATATAATGCCATCCTCGGAAGACAGACACAAGGAAACCTCCACATTCGCCCAGACGTGAAATACTTGACGGTCACCTTCGCCACAAAGGATGGAGATGCTGAGATCTTCATTGACCAAGGGGAAGTGAGAAAGGTCTTTGTAAAAGCAAGAAAGGTCCCAGCGAAGAGCTACGTGCAGACTTTGGAAGCAAAGGCCGTACTCGCAAGGGAGGTAAAGGGAGAAGAAATAGAAGACCTCAAGAAAATAGAAATAGAAGAGGTAGAACTTGTCCTAGGCCGAAATACCCGAATAGGGAAAAAACTGGCTGAAGGTGACATGGAAAAGCTTGTATCTTTCCTGTTAATGAACAAAGATCTGTTCGCCGACTCGCCAAAGGACATGACGGGGGGAAGAACCTCGCATAACCCAACATAGCCTTAAAGTACATCCAGAGGCAAAGCCTGTCCGACAAAAAAAATGAAGCCTCTCGGGGCATAAAAACAACTTCGTAAAAACCAAAGTCCAGCACCTAGTGGAAGCAGGTGTAATCAGGGAAGTCAAACACCCCGAATGGCTTAGTAACGTGGTTATCGCCACAAAAGAAGGGAGTGATAAACTCTGAATATGCATCGACTTCCGAAATGTGAACGATGCTTACCCCAAAGATTCAGATCCCCTACCGCCAATAGATCAATTGGTAGATTCAACTGCCGAGTATGGCCTCTTTAGTTTCCTTGACGCCTTCAGTGGGTATCATCAAATTAGGATGGACCCCGAAGGCGAGGAAATGACCGCCTTCATCACCAAAGTTGGTACATATTGCTACATTAGAATGCCCTTCGGGCTTAAGAACGCAGGAGCCACGTATCAAAGGTTGATGAATAGGGTCTTCAATTCCCAAATTGGGAGACACATGGAAGTCTACGTCGATGATATGATAGTTAAGAGCAAGCTGCCTAGTAGTCATATCACGGACTTAGAGGAAACATTTTACCAGTTAAGGACCTTCGAAATCCGTCTCAACCCTGAAAAATGCGTGTTTGGGGTGAACGCGGGTAAGTTCCTCAGATTCATGGTGTCGGAAAGAGGTATCAATGCCAATCCAGAAAAGGCCAAGGCCCTACTGGGATTCCAAACTCCCATGACGACTAAGGATGTACAAAGACTCATAGGGAGAATCACGTCCCTCAGCAGATTCATCTCCAGATATGGGGATCGCTGCCGACTGTTCTTCAAAGTCCTCACTAAGGCAACAAAAAACAGTGGCGACCTTGGAACCGAGGTGCATCCTTGCAACGAGGACTGCCAAAAAGCCTAGGAAGAGCTCAAAGTCTACCTAACTCATCTGTAGACACTCTGGCAGCGACGGAAAAGGGAACCCCTCATACTATACCTTGCCATCACTAAAAAAGCAGTAAGTTCAATCCTTGTAAAGGAAGAGGGGGCAAAGCAATGGCTAGTATACTATGTGAGTAAGTCCCTGCACGGTGCTGAAGTCAGGTACCCCTTATTACAAAAGGTTATTTATGCCCTAGTGCTTGCAAGCAGAAGGCTACGTCCTTATTTCCAAGGCCACCCCATTATCGTACGAAGCAACCTGCCCCTTTAGGAAATCATGAAGAGGGTAGATCACTCGGGAAGGCTTTCGAAATGATGCATCGAACTCGGCGAGTATGATATCACCTATGAGCCAAGGAAGACAATAAAAGCTCAAGCAGTAGCAGATTTCATTGCCGAGGTACCCATGGCCGAAGAAAGTCAACCCAACCTCAGAAATAATGAACCTGAGTGGACTCTATTTGTCGACGGGGCCTCCGGCTACGAACATCAAGGAGCTGGAGTAATTCTTCGCTGTCCTGAAGGCATGGAAGATATGAAAACCATCAAATTTGGGTTTAACGTCACCAACAATATGGCAGAACATGAAGCCCTTATAGTAGGTCTACGCCTTGCTAGAAGAATCAGCGTGAGAAGCCTAAAGGCCCACAACGATTCTCAGCTAGTGGTCCGACAGATGGCAGGGGACTATAGGGCAAAGGACCCAACTTTGGCAAAGTATCACGAGCTTGTATCAAAGCTCATCCGAGAGTTCGACGCAATGCACATCAAGAACATGCCTCACCGAGACAATGCTGAAGCAGATACTCTGGCCAAGTCAAAAAATTCCACCGAAGTACTAAGTCACCCGAGCATAGCAATAATGAGCGTAGTAGCCTCGGAAAGAGGATGGAAAAATCCCATAAAAAAGTATCTCACAACCTCGGAGCTTCCCGAAGACCCTTGCAAAGCAGCAAAAGTGCAAAAACATTATGGACGATATTTCCTAATTGGAGAAGAGTTATACCGACAAGGGCACGTGAATCCCCTGCAAAGGTGTGTCAGCAAAGAGGACGTAGAGACAGTCCTCAAAGAAGTCCACGAGGGGGCCTGTGGTTCCCACATAGGAACTGACGCCTTGGCAGGAGTACTACTTCGCCAAGGGTACTTCTGGCCCACCCTAAGAAAGGACGCAAGACAGTTTGTTCGAAGATGTGACAATTGCCAAAGACACACCAACATCCAAAGGCTGCCTTCGAAAATGATAACTTCGGCTAACTACCCTTGCCCCTTCGCAGTATGGGGTATTAATCTTACCGGGCCTCTCCCAACTGCACCCGGAGGAGTGAAGTTCTATGTAGACGTAGTAGATTACTTCACCAAATGGATAGAAGCAGAGCCCCTGACAACCATTTTGGTGAAGGACATACAGAAATTCATCTGGAAGAACATCGTGTGTAGGGTCGACATACCGAGGGTGATAGTTGCTGACAATGGTTCCCAGTTTGTTGACACGGGATTCCAAGAGTTCACTGCCGACCTCGAGATAAAAATGCACTTCGCCCCGGTAGCTCATTCCCAGAGCAACGAACAGGTAGAGGTGTCTAACAGAACCATAAAAGATGGTTTGAAAAAGAGATTAAGGGAAGCAAAAGGAAAATGGCTAGGAAAACTTCCTAGCGTGCTATGGAGCTATCGGACGATGCCCCGAAGAGCCACGGGTGAGACATCTTTCTCACTTATCTTCGGAACAGAGGCCATTATTCCAATTGAGGTAGTCCAGCCATCGGTTAGGATACAAGTGTTTGACAAAGAAAGGAATGATCTTGGGTTGAGAACTAAGCTCGACCTAATTGACGAACACAGAGAAGTAGCTGAGCTTAGAAGAAAAGCTTTTCAGCAAAGGGTAGCCATAGCTGTGAACTTGCATGTCAAGCAAAAGGGAATCAGGAAGGGAGACCTTGTTCTCTGAAAAGCTGGGTTTGAACCCCAAAGATCATCTCACGAAGTACTTCGGGCAAACTAGGGAGGGCCTTATTTGGTCCTTGACGAGGTTCGGCCAGGAGTCTATAAGCTCGGCGATACCGAAGGCGGAGAATTAAGAAACACATGGCATTCAAATGCTCTGAAGAAATTCTACACTTAGAAATTTTTTCAAGAAATTGTACACTTAGAAAAATTTCTAAGTACAGAAAAGCTTTCTGGGAAGCATAGCCCCACCTAAGAAATCTAGTTGAACAAGTGCGAGTATTTGCTTGTGAAAATCACAAATTTTCTCTGAAGGCGTGTCAACCGAACGCAGCTAATAAAAATAGGCAAAGCTTTACCAGAATCAATGTTGTGCCGAACATGGTTGATAAAAGGCACGAAAAGTATCTTCCTGAGGGTCCTAGATCGAAAGTGGTCAAAATAACTCTTGGAACCATAAATTACTTAAGGAGAAACTTGCCTTGAGAATTAGCCAAATAATGGAGGAAAGAAAGAATTTTATTAAAAAGGAGCCTTATTACAAGGAGGAGATTATAAGAAGAAGGTTACAAAGAAAAAGGAAAAGTAAAGCCCTGGACACCTAAGAGACCCCACCGTCATGAGATGCTCCCTCCCTGACATCCTTTGTTGCCACCTTCGGCGCTGAAGGAAGGGTGAATGGCAAGTTAAGATGATCTATCTTGGACCAGGCCCAGCGAGGCCCCTCTGGGATGTCTAAGGCCGCCAGGAAGGAGAGGTCGAGGTCGGGGTGCTTTGTCAAAACTTGATGTCGAGCCAGACAAAAGCCGTCTTGGAAAGTACCCTTGGTTGCTTGGTCAGCCTTGTCTTTCTCAACAGACAAGGCGTCCAGCTTGTTCTCCAACCTGGTGATCTCCTTCTCGAGCTTCTTCGCCTTCTTCTTCTTCTTTGTCTCCTTCTTCAGTGTCTCGACCTCGACCTGAAGATCGGCGTTGTCAACAAGGGCCTTCGTGAGGAGAGCAGAGTCTTCCTCTTTCTCTTTCTGGCCTCGTTGGCCAAAGTCAGTTCAACGACCTTCGCACCGAGGACAGACATCTTCTGGGAGAAATCCTTCAAGAGCTCTTCGTGACCCTTCAAGAACTCTTCCCGAAGTTTGGCAACCTCCTCCTTGGCTATTTTGCTCAACTCGACGTTCTTGACGATTGTGTTGGCATAAAAAACCTTGGCCTTCTCCAGACGATCTTCAGCCCAAGATCGGACCGAAGACTGTTTTGCTGCCCAAGCTCTGAAATATCCACTGTACACCAAGAGCTGTAAAAAAGGAAGGACATTTTGGTTTTCTTTGTGAAATTTCCTCCTCGTTCGAGCATTCATCTGCCAAAGATTTGAAAGTGGCTTGGGTGAGCACGCCCCTCGCCATTTAGGGAGCCATTTGCTAGCTGTCTTCAGAGAACAAGTTCATCTCCTCCGTAAAAGACCAGAAAGGCTCCCTCGGAACCTTATCCTTCGGGATATGTGAGTCCCGAAGGGCCCGCTTCCGGGCGTGCTCCACCATCTATGCCGAGGGCGCCAGTTCCTCTGCAAAGTCACGACACAATTCCATCAGTACATTGTCCCTTAGCCATACATATAAAAGATTGATAATGCTAAAAATGTTCAAATTTATAAAGAAATGGCTGAGGGCCGAACCTGGCGTGGCCTCGACGATGTCATCGTCTGAATCATGGATTTCCCTCACTTCAGCAAGGATGTGTTTACCCTTGCTTTGTCTTCTCTCCTTGAGCTCCTCGGCGGAAGGGCCTCCTCTTGAGGTTCCTAAGATATCCGCTGAAGTGACGGGACTCCGAGAAGTGGAGCTGACGGCCAGCTCTGATGGTGGGTCAGCGTGGACCAAAGGTTGGTCCCCGACCTCTTCGACATCTTCCAGAGGGGGGGGAAGAGGTTCCTTCTTCACTTTCTTGGCAAAGGATGGCCCCCCTCTAGCTACCTTCCTCCTCTTCGGGGTGGCCTTCTTCTTCTGTCCCCCCTTCTCAGCCTGGCCGAGGAAGAGGGACTTATAGAAGGCAGCTGACTGGTCGCCCATCTCTGAAAAATGAAGAAAATATCAGTGTAAGTCCAAAGGGATACTTATACCAAAATTTGGAAAGTAACTTACTTTCAACAAGGGCTTCATAAGTGAGCTCCTTCCGAAGGAGCATTACCAGCCAAGACTTCTTCTCGTCGATGGCAGGAGCTGGCATGCCAAGATCGGTTTTGTGCTCCTTGAGCACCCTTAGCTCCCGAAGAACCTTTTCGGTCATAAGGTTCCACCTGATGGGGAAGGGATACAAGGAGAGTGGTGGGACCTCGGCATCCCAGTCGACAACAGCTCGGATATGGCTATCGAAGTCCTCAAACCTCACTGCTAACTCAGGAGTTAGCAACTTCTTGGGATTAACAACATCCGTCTCTAGCGTCCCCTAGGCCCACCTAGTCGGCATGTGTAACCACGCCTCTGCCACCTTCATGAAGAAGAACTTCCTTTGCGACCCTCTCCAACTGTCTTTAGTGTCGAAGGTGAACATATATTTTTTGCTCCCAGATCCCTGAGGTAGCATGAAATAGAAGCCACCCTTCGGAACCGGATAGAGCTTGTAATACTGCATGAAGATGACGAAGTGGGGTTCTATCTTGAAAACCCCACACATGCAGAGAAAGGCGTTGAAGTAGGAATAGGAATTGGGAGGAAGCTGATTTACGGCTATACCATGGAATTGGAAAAAGTCACAAATCACCTTCGGTGGGGGAAACCGAAGTCCAGCCTTAAGTTGGGCTCGGAAAACAATGACCTCATCCGATCTGTTCATGAAGTTGAACAGGCTAGGACAAAGTAGCTGGATAACGGCATAAGACGGAAGAAAAAATTTAGTTATCCACTTCGTTAACTTCTCTGAAGTGGTACAACTTGGATGAGACATGAGAGGAAGCCAGCTCCCGGGAGTAGTTTGGACGGACATGTTCGGCTAAAAGAAATGGCTCTGGGAAAAAATGTCAAAGGACTTCGGGAAAAAAAAAACAACTTTGGACTTTAGAAAAAATGGAAACAGAAGAAATCGAGGGGCCTTTGGAAGGGAAACCCACCGAAATGTTTGCCGAAGTCGGGGTTAGTAGACGCCGTCGTAAAAAGTCACCGAAAATCGCTCCGCTGCTTGCACCATCGTAGAAAAGGAAAAAAAAGCATTAGAGCAAAGTAGAGCAATAAGAGAAACAAAGGAAAGCAAGTAGGAACTCCGAAGAGGAGAAGGGTTTATATAGGCTGAAGGGGGCAGGCGAATCGTCGCCATAACTGCCCCTCGAAGGTGAATCATCACCATAATTGCCTGCTGAAGGCGAAGAGATTCGGCTGACACAACCGATGCAACTGTCCCCCAATCGCCGCGTGACATATGTCGTCTAACGCAAGAAACGAAAGCAAGCTTCTTGACAACACGGATGCCTAGGCAGGCTCATCCGAAGAGGTATGCCTGACTAATTATGAGACATGACGGTTTGCTGACACGTGGTAGAAAATCTGAAAGAAGAAACACACACTTCGAAAAAAAGATGAGGAGTAGCACTTATGGACTACCTCGGCCAGGAAGACACGCCCACGGAGAACGAATTGTCCCTCACCCAAGATAACTGCCAGCCTTCGTAAAAGGACCTCGCAAAGTGCTTTGAGGCTCTGAGAGTCTACACGCTGAAGTAAGTGCTTCAGCTTTTCGAAGAGGGGGCATGTGATGGCCAAAGGGCTATTACCCTTCGGAACCCCAAGCTCTAGCAAAGCGTCACCCTCGGTAAGGGTGAGTATCACCCTCAGGAAATACGAGCGCCAACCTCAATAAGATAGGGTCTGCCCTCCTGACCCCTCGATCTCAGTGATCCACCATCACCTTTGAGGAGTGATAGTATTAACTTCGAGAACACGGTGCTCCACCACCCTCGGTAAGATGACCTGACCAGTTTCGGGAGAGGTAAACTCACCATCCTCTGAAGAGGAGAGCATCCTCCGAAAGGGGTCCCCCGTGCCGAGGGGACTTCCAAATAACTGGATCAACATTGGAAAAAAAACCTCCCATCCCGAAGCGGTCTCTTTCACTGAAGAGGTCTTAAGAATATGACAAAAATTGTTAAGGAGCCTCTGACACACCACCCTCTCACACATCCTGACACGTCGCCTTCGTACACGTCTTGTCACGCAAACCTCCCGCAGCCTTTACTTCTGACCAAGATGGCCTATGGGCGGCTAGAGGTCCCCATTTCTGAAGGTACGGACAGAATCCAACCGAACACGTGTCACGATCTGAGCAGGCTATGTCATGTAGGTTTTTTCATGACACCTCCCTATAAATACTTGGGAAGCGACCTTGGTAAAAGGGAGGAGGAGGACTCTTCAAAAATAAAATGCACTCCCTACTCTTTACTCATCACTCTCCATCTAGCTAGATACTGACTTGGGCGTCGGAGGCTTCTTCCCTGGAAAAACACTCCAGGGATCTCCTAACCCTTGTTCTTTAAGTCTTTCAGGTAGCATTAATTATACTATGAGACCTCAAATTTTAATTTTTATTTAAAATTTCTCCTTAACATATAAATTGTTTCATTACCTGTATTTTTTAAATGATATAATATATTTATACATATTGTTCCTTTTAACTTATCATATTATTTATTTCTTTATGATTTCATTTTTTTACGTTTCATCATTTGCATATACTTTCTTTTTTATATTTTTAATTCTTTTAATCACTTCTAATTAATGACAACATTTCATTTTTAAACATTGATTGCTTCTTTTTATCGCTTACTTTTTTCAAAACTTGTTATGGTAACTAAAGAAAAATTTTAAAGAAATGATAAGGGACATTTTTACAACAATGTGAAAACTTTTAAATGCATTTTGTTCAAGTTAATGAAAAATTTTTATTGATTGATAGATTGTGTTTTGGGAAACTCTCATATAGAAAATTATGTTTTGATTTCCTTAACGACAAAATGTACTAGCTCTTGTGTCAGGACCATTCCTCAGTGTTTGGCTTAGGCCAATAATGTAAGGAAAATGTAAAACAAACTTGAGGGACTTAATTGGAAAGGTAAACAAGAGTATATGTGCAAAACCAAGTCCATTCGAGTGAAAGCTGCCCATTCACGTGAAATTAATTATTCACTCGGGTGAAATTTTGCCATTCAGATAAAATTTAACACATAAAATGGTGTTTGTGCTAGTCAGAGAACTTTAGGGTTCTAAATGCACAGGGAAAAAGAGCTATGAGATTTATGGCAAGGAAATAAAGATGAGGGAATTGAATGAAATTATGAGAAGTGATGGGAGTGCAAAACCAAGAAGTCTCGGGCTCAATGTGCACATGAAAAATGACTAGATTGAACATGGTGAGAAATAAAGTTAGAGGACCATATTGAACTTTCTATCGGGTACTATTAGTGAAACAATGAGGCAATTAAGGGCTAATGATGCCATGCAAAATAATGCAAAGAAGAAGGGGGCATTAAAGCCAATTAATCGGCCAAGTGGCAACAACCGGATGTGCATGTGCCCATTAAGCCATTAAGCCGCCAAAACTTCCTTAGAGTGCTTGACCGAGTTTAGCTTGTGTTCTTGTTGTCTCGGAGGGTTGCTGTCGATTCCTTGCAAAATTGAAGTGGAAATTTAGCTTGAAGGAAGGTTCAAGTTTGGAATCCTTGCTTCCGGCATTAGGCAAACCCCACATTCTCAATTACAGACTCGATCTTGGAAGATTCAAGACAAACCGAGACCTCTCTTACTTGTGTTTGAGGTAGGAATCCTTGGTTTACTTGAATGCTTGGTATAATTCCATGATCAAGTAATATTAGTGATTAAATGATAGTCAAAATGTGCTAGGAAATTTTGGTTTGGAAGACACATCTCGGTCTTGGATGCTCAAGCACAACCGAGAGCTCAAGCATTGTGTTTGAGGTAGGGTTCATGTCTACTTGTTTGCTAGGTAATCTTTCTGTGATTCAAGTAGTTAAAGTGACTAAGTGATGGTTGAAACGTGCTAAGTGATCTTAGTTACTTGATGGGCATATTGAAGAGTTTCGGATTCTTGATGATGTTAGTGTTGTGCCCAAGAGGCCAATCATGGGATGATTGTATTTTTCCACATTGAGTCATGATATTTATTAAGGCATTAATCCAGCAATTACGTTTGTTCTATTGTTTCTGTGTAACTTAACAAACATAATTGTAACCCTAGAATAATGATATTCTCAAACGTCCCTAGTCTAGTATTATTGTGGAGCAGGTTGCAATAATACATAAAGGTTCCCTACATGTGAGTCACATACTTTGATACTTTCCTTTGTTGCTCGTAACTGAGTGAACTTGAAGGAGGTCATTGGGTATGTCACATATCATGCGGAGGGATTTGTATGACCAAGATGGGATTTGTCCTTCCTATGTAACGGGAGTGATATCTTCGGGCCCCTTGATATAGTGAGACTTAGAAAATGCATGGCCATGCTCGGATGAGTTGATATATGATATCAATGTCATCAGTTTAAGTTGGTCTACTCAGTAATCAAGAAACCAAAGATTGGGCTATACGAGAGTGACACATTCCATATTGATAGCCAAACGCTATCGCCTCAATCTGGCCGAACTCCCTGCCACAAGAATGGCCAGAAGAACTGGCGCTACCCGAGAAAAGGTGTGATCATGCACCTCGGGAGATAGCCGAAGAGCTCCGAGCCCGGCACGCCAAGAAAACCCGAGGACACTACTCGGCCCCCCTAAGGTTGTGAACAGATCGCCTTCGGAAAAGCGGCACCAGACATAGCGAGCCGAACATGATATCCCCGAAGGCGGAACTCCCTGAAACTGGGAACCCCCGAACTGAGGGTTGTTTCCCGAAGAGGCTCTGTCCGTACCAAAGGACGACCTCACCCAGGGACCTCGGGAGTACGGCAGGAGCATTTATGGAAGCATTTAAGGAAGCCTCTGACACATCCATTCGCAGACGCCACAATCCACCTCAAAAGGCGCACTACCACGCTGACGCCATCAGAATCACATCATGGCCCGTCTCAGCACATGGCTCAAGGCAACCTGCTACCAACTATCTGTCCCCTACGCCCAGAAATTCAGGAACATCCGACCGAACACGTGTCACGATCTGAACGGGCTAGGCACTCCTATAAATACCAGGAATTAATACTTGACAGGAGGCTGGTTGGCAAAACACGGCTCCCACACTCTGAGAAAATTACCAGGCGAGACTACTCAGCCCTTTGTGCTACTTTCTCTGCCTTTCTCTCAGCCACCACTGATTTGGGCGTCGGAGGCTCCCCCCCCGGAAAAACACTCCGGGGACCTCCTAACCCTTTGTTTCTGAGCTTTCAGGCACTCTCCTTTGGGCGATCCAATCCACCAGGCGTTCTTCCTCCCAGAAGTCTCTCCTCCAGTCACCATGACTCAGAACGATGAGGCCCCTGGCCATCACATATCTTGTGCTTAGGCTTGATATCTTGGATAAAGGGACAGTGCCTTATATCGGTGATGATCATAAAGGTTTAGTCGAATCATCGACAATCTTGTCACTTAGGTAGCAATGATGTGTTGCTAGACACCGCTCATTGCTTATGATCATAAATGTAATTTATGATCATTGCCAACATGATAAGAGTCTATTGGGTCGCACACATAGAGCTATTTAGATCATTAGAGTGCATGGGTTAATAATTTGGGTTTTGGTTTCACAATAATTTCGAATTAATAATGGGCCCAATAGTTGAGCCATTATTAAGCCCGAAATTAAAGCCTAATTGGATTAGGGCTTTGAAACCTATTAGGCCTAGAAGTTGATTCTCACTATAAATACAACTTCTAGTGAGAAATTCGCAGGTCTCCTTGCCCTAGCCTCCCAAAAGGACAGCCACACTCTTCTCTTGCAATTCCTTGGAGGACGCAAGCTAGCACTGCGAGCGCAAGAGAAACGTATCTGCCGGGACGCGGTGGAAGCGTGGTGATCCCGAGAGGCTCGTGTGGATACCATAGAGAGCTTGAACACGTCAACTGTTCAAGTTTTGTGATTCGACTCTACAGTTGAGTGAGAGATCTCAACCGAAAATTAGGTATGAAAATTTTTGAACACCCGGTTTACCCCGTTTCACTTGGATCCTGGAGGGTTTCGGTTAAATTCCACTGCGCTATTTGGCTCCCAAAACCCAACAGTGGTATCAGAGCTACTGGTGAAACCCTAAATCGGGATTGAGTGTTGAATCGCATGATGTTATGTGTTCGGTTGCTTTTCGGCCATGATTAATTAGATTGATTCATGATGCATGAAACTGGAACTCGTAATGAACATATGACATATATGAAGAAACGACACTAATTGGTTAATGAGATTAACCCGAAATTGAATGGTATGAGATACCTATATGGATTAGGATTCTTGCAATAGTTGCAAAAACCCTAGCTTTGTTCGGATTCGGCCTGTTCGGGCACCGAAAGTAAGGTATTTTTGGTGGCTCGAATGGAGGAGTCTCGGGTGCCTACTTGCTCGAAATAGAAGATTTCGGGCTAAGCAATTGTAAGAAAATTTTTTGCGCCGGGGGGCGTTGCCCCCCACGCCCCCCGCAAGGGCGGCTCCCCTTGACCTCGTCCGCTGACCGATCAGCGGAACCACCGCCCGCTGACCGGCCAGCGGGACCGCCGTATGCGAAGCGCCACATAAATAAAAACTGGTTAATCAACATGCGTCAATTGGCATGCATTTTTGTTGAATGAGATTTGACATGATATGCTGATTGGTGTTTGAAGCATGGTGCATGGTTATAGCCCTTGATTGGTTGTACTTGTAAATATGGCCTGCGAGTCGTGCCTTCTCTTTTTACTCTCATTGTACATTCTCTTCTCACCTTACTCCCCTCGAATGTAACTCGAGGTTTCTATTATTGATGTAATGGTACATTATGGGATCATCCAAGGTGGTATGTCCAAGGATCATCCAAGGTGGTATGTCCAAGGAGGTGACAACAAAAGAGCAACCAAGAAAGGAAGAGAAAGAGCTTGTGAAGACCCTTTTCTTTTCTTAGGCTTTTATGATATTCTCATTGGCTTGAGAATATCGCATAGTTTGGGCTATAACCATGTCACATTTATTTCTTGTAAGCATGAGATGCATGTTTTATATTTGTATGTGATGCATGTATAAGACAACCGGAGATAACAAATTGGTGAGATCAAAAGAAAAATCCCTCAAACAAATATTAAGTCATTAAATGTGATGCCTTCCAAATGTTGGCACTCGTCAAGACTTTGATCAACATTAGGTGGGTTTGCCAAAGCAAAGCACCTATGTTCATCTTGGTAAGGCGCGATGGGATAATAGTGATATCCAAACTGCTAACTTTGGGTTCGACTTAACTAAGTCATCCTAATAGGATTAGGGACTTAGAGGCATAGAGTTGGGCTTAAGTTCATGAGATGAGCTTGGACAAGTGTTGTTCACCCAACTATCCAAGAGTTGCATGGGATGCAATTGGCAAGGAGTTGCCTACCTAAATAGCTGTAACTTGAGAGAAAAGCCAAAGCTGACTCAGGTTGTGGTCAAATATGGATCTTGGCCCACTAGAATACCTTAGCGCCGAGGTGTTCCGAAATAATATCGAGGGTTATTATTTTGAGGAAAATAGTGGGAGTATCGTTTAATAAAAGTCCTTATTAAATGAATTAAAATACATGACTCTTACACTGCATATTTACTGTTGTAGATAACCATGGCACAAAACACATCGACACTTTCGTTGCGATCGATCCTTGAGAAGGAAAAACTGAATGGGACCAACTTTCTCAAATGGTACCGAAACTTGAGGATAGTCCTCAAACAAGAGAGAAAGGCTTATGTCCTAGAGCAGCCCATTCCGAATGAGCCTGCTGCCACTGCTCCAAGAGCTGAAAGGGATGCTCACAAGAGGCATTCTGATGATGCTTTGGATGTTGCATGCCTCATGCTTATTACCATGGAATCTGAGCTTCAGAAGCAACATGAGAACATGGGGGCGTTCGATATGATCGAACATCTCAAAATGCTTTTCCAAGAGCAAGCTAGGCATGAGAGGTTTGAGACCTCTAAGGCATTGTTTCAGTGCAAGATGTCTGAGGGAAGTCCCGTGGGTCCTCATGTGCTCAAGATGATTGGGTACATTGAGAATCTTGAGAATTTGGGATTTGCTCTTCAGAAAGAGTTGGCTATTGATGTAGTCTTGCAATCGTTGCCTGAAAGCTACAGTCAGTTCATCATGAACTATAACATGAACGACCTTGACAAGTCCCTCCCTGAATTGCTCAACATGTTGAGAACTGCTGAGCAAAACCTTAAGAAGGCTAAGCCCATTTTGATGGTTCAAAAGGGCAAGGGAAAGGGAAAAGCCAACAAGAAGAAGGATAAAGCTAATGGAAAGTCCAATGCTAATTCTTCTTCAGCTGCACTGAAACCAAAGGGTGGTGTGGCAAAGGAAGGGGAGTGCTTCCATTGTAAGCAACCTGGACACTGGAAGCGCAACTGCAAGCTCTATCTTGAAGAACTTGCTAAGGAAAAGGGAAGTAAGACTTCCACTTCAGGTATTTTTGTTATAGAGGCTAACTTTTCTACTTCCTCATCTTGGGTATTGGATACTGGATGTGGATCTCACATTTGTGCAAATGTGCAGGATCTAAGTAGAAGTAGAAGATTGGCCCGAGGTGAAGTGGACCTACGTGTTGGAAATGGAGCAAGGGTTGCTGCCTTAGCCGTAGGGACTTATGTTCTCACTTTACCTAGTGGATTAGTTTTAGAATTAGACAACTGCTACTTTGTGCCTACTATTAGTAGAAATTTGATTTCTGTTTCTTGTTTGGACAAGAAAGGTTTTTCATTTATAATAAAGGACAAATGTTGTTCTATTTATTTGAATGAAATCTTTTATGGTAGTGCTCAACTTAGCAATGGGTTGTATGTTCTAGACCTCGAAGATCCAATCTATAATGTGAATACCAAGAAGGTCAGATTAAATGATTCAAACCCGACCTATCTCTGGCACTGTCGCTTGGGCCATATAAATGAGACCCGCATATCCAAGCTCCATAAGGATGGACTCTTGGACTCATTTGATTTTGAATCATATGAGACATGTGAGTCATGTTTGTTGGGCAAGATGACCAAAGCCCCATTCACAGGGCAAAGTGAAAGGGCTAATGACTTACTAGGACTCATACATAGTGATGTATGTGGCCCTATGTCTACACAAGCTAGAGGAGGTTTCCAATACTTCATTACTTTCACTGATGACTTCAGCAGATATGGCTATGTGTATCTTATGAGACACAAGTCAGAATCCTTTGAAAAGTTCAAAGAATTCAAGAATGAAGTAGAAAATCAACTCGGGAAGAGTATCAAAGTGCTTCGATCAGATCGAGGTGGAGAGTACTTGGATCGAGAATTCCTTGACTATCTGAAGGAGTGTGGTATAGTATCACAACTCACTCCACCAGGTACACCTCAATGGAATGGTGTATCTGAAAGGAGAAATCGAACTCTGTTAGACATGGTTCGCTCTATGATGAGTCAAGCTGACCTTCCAAACTCCTTTTGGGGACATGCTCTAGAGACAGCCGCTTTTACACTAAACCGAGTTCCATCTAAATCGGTTCAAAAGACACCATATGAGATATGGAGTGGGAGGCATCCCAATTTGTCTTTTATGAAGATTTGGGGTTGTGACGCTTATGTGAAACGTCAATCCTCTGACAAACTAGGGCCCAAATCTCAAAAATGCCTTTTTGTTGGGTATCCCAAAGAAACAAAGGGTTACTATTTCTACAATCCTTCTGAGCAAAAAGTGTTTGTTGCTCGAACTGGTGTCTTTTTAGAGAAAGAGTTTATCTCTAAAGAAACTAGTGGGAGGAAAGTAGAACTTGAAGAAATTCAAGAACAACAAGGAGACATCGAACCTGAAATGGAACCTGAACAGACACCACAAGATGTTGTGGTTCAAGAGTCTGTTCCTGTAGCACAGAGCCCACGTAGGTCTGGTAGGATTCGGCGTGAGCCTGAGAGATATGGATTTCTCATGACTCACACTGGTGATGTGATGCTCATGGATCAGGATGAGCCCACAACCTACCAACAAGCTATGTCGGGGCCTGACTCTGAGAAGTGGCTAGTGGCCATGAAATCTGAGATGGAATCCATGTATGAAAACCAAGTATGGACTTTGGTTGACCCACCTGAAGGGGTAAAACCCATAGGGTGCAAATGGGTTTTCAAGAAGAAAACTGACATGGATGGTAATGTGATTACCTTTAAGGGACGATTGGTTGCAAAAGGTTTCAAGCAAATTCATGGTATTGACTATGATGAAACTTTTTCACCAGTTGCTATGCTTAAATCCATCCGAATTTTGTTTGCTATTGCTGCACACTATGATTATGAGATATGGCAAATGGATGTCAAAACTGCATTCCTAAATGGAAAGCTACTTGAGGATGTGTACATGACACAACCTGAGGGTTTTGTCACTCCTGAGAATGCCAATAAAGTGTGCAAGTTGCAAAGGTCCATTTATGGACTGAAGCAAGCTTCTCGAAGTTGGAATCTTCATTTTGATGAAGCAATCAAAGAGTTTGGTTTTATCAAAAATGAAGATGAACCTTGTGTCTACAAGAAGGTTAGTGGGAGCGCTATTGTCTTCTTGGTGTTGTATGTAGATGACATACTACTCATCGGGAATGACATTCCTGAGCTACAGTCTGTGAAGACTTGGCTGGGGAAATGTTTCTCTATGAAGGACTTGGGTGAAGCAGCCTATGTGTTAGGCATCAGGATCTATAGAGATAGATCTAGAAAGCTTCTTGGCCTAAGTCAAAGTACATACATTGACAAGGTGCTAAAGAGGTTTAGCATGCAAGATTCCAAGAAAGGATTCTTGCCCATGTCACATGGTATAACTCTTTCTAGATCTCAGTGTCCGAGTACACCCGAGGAGAGAGAGCGCATGAGTAAGATTCCATATGCTTCAGCAATTGGATCTATCATGTATGCCATGATATGTACTCGTCCTGATGTCTCATATGCCTTAAGCATGATGAGTAGGTACCAATCGAACCCCGGTGAGAGTCACTGGACAGCTGTTAAGAACATCCTTAAGTACTTACGAAGGACTAAGGATGCATTCTTGGTCTTTGGAGGTGAAGATGAGCTCGTTGTAAGGGGTTACACCGATGCAAGCTTCCAATCCGATAAGGATGATTTTAGATCGCAATCTGGTTATGTGTTTTGTATTGTGTGATTCAAAGCAAGAGTAGGTGCTGAGTACATTGCCGAATCTGATGTGTTTGGATCAAGAAGTTCATCACTGAACTTGGAGTGGTTCCAAGCATTGCCGACCCGATAGAGCTCTATTGTGACAACAATGGAGCAATCGCACAGGCTAAGGAACCTCGATCTCACCAGCGATCCAAACACATACTCCGACGCTATCATCTCATCAGGGAGATCATCGAGAGGGGTGATGTAAGGATATGCAGGACTTCGATAGACAGCAACATTGCTGATCCACTGACAAAGCCCCTTACGCAGCAAGAGCATGATTGTGATTCTAGGTCCAATCGGTAGGCTAAAGAACCTGGATGATCACTTTTAGTGATCCAAACACATACTCCGAAGCTATCATCATCAGGGAGATCATCGAGAGGGGTGATGTAAGGATATGCAGGACTTCGACAGACAGCAACATGTTGTGCCCAAAAGGCCAATCATGAGATGATTGTATTTTTTGCACATTGAGTCATGATATTTTATTAAGGCATTAATCCAGCAATTATGTTTGTTGTTTTGTTTCTGCGTAACTTAACAAACATAATTGTAACCCTAGAATAATGATATTCTCAAACGTCCCTAGTCTAGTATTATTGTGGAGCGGGTTGCAATAATACATAATGACTAGCATATGTGGAGACTAATATGAGATATGTAGTCTACATATGGGTACAAGTTGGAGAACTTGTGTACTGGACCGACCCACCATGAGAACACTACATGGATCGTTATATGAGTGTCATAAGTGATTCTCATAGTGATCATGGTATATGTAGTCCTTCGACCTAAGATCATCAAGGTTCCCTACATGTGAGTCACATACTTTGATACTTTCCTTTGTTGCTCGTAACTGAGTGAACTTGAAGGAGGTCATTGGGTATGTCACATATCATGCGGAGGGATTTGTATGATCAAGATGGGATTTGTCCCTCCTATGTAACGGGAGTGATATCTTCGGGCCCCTTGATAGAGTAAGACTTAGAAAAATGCATGGCCATGCTCGGATGAGTTGATATACGATATCAATGTCATCAGTTTAAGTTGGTCTACTCGGTAATCAAGAAACCAAAGATTGGGCTATACGAGAGTGACACATTCCATGTCTCGTGCTTAGTCTTGATATCTTGGACAAAGGGACAATGGCATATATCGGTGATGATCATAAAGGTTTAGTCGAATCATCGACAATCTTGTCACTTGGGTAGCAATGATGTGTTGCTAGACACCGCTCATTGCTTATGATCATAAATGTGATTTATGATCATTGCCAACGTGGTAAGAGCCTATTGGGTCGCACACATAGAGCTATTTGGATCATTAGAGTGCATGGGCTAATAATTTGGGTTTCGGTTTCACAATAATTTCGTATTAATAATGGGCCCAATAGTTGAGCCATTATTAAACCCAAAATTAAAGCCTAATTGGATTAGGGCTTTGAAACCTATTAGGCCTGGAAGTTGAGTCTCACTATAAATACAACTTCTAGTGAGAAATTCACAGGTCTCCTTGCCCTAACCTCCCAAAAGGACAGCCACACTCTTCTCTTGTAATTCCTTGGAGGACGCAAGCTAGCACTGCGAGCGCAAGAGAAACGTATCTGCCGGGACGCAGTGGAAGCGTGGTGATCCTGATAGACTCGTGTGGATACCATAGAGAGCTTGAACACGTCAACTGTTCAAGTTTTGTGATTCGACTCTACAATTGAGTGAGAGATCTCAACCGAAAATTAGGTATGAAAATTTTCAAACACCCGGTTTACCCTATTTCACTTGGATCCTGGAGGGTTTCGGTTAAATTCCGCTGCACTGTTTGGCTCCCGAAACCCAACAGATGATTGATTAGCTAATCAAGTATATAGCAAGTGTTAGAATTCATAGTGAGTTAGGCCAACTTACTATATAATTCGGAGCTCTAGTGGATTGGTGTGTGCAAATGAGAAAGGGAGTAATAATTATGGTACTTGGACACTTGCTAGTATTCAGCCTAGAGACAAATGGTGGTGTGTGTAAGTAAAATATGTGCTTGTTTGTTTGTTTGTTTGTGTGTGCTAACCAATTTTAGGTAGTGATTATGTTATGTATATGTCTCAGTTAGCGTGGTTTATATATTATATATATCTTGTATCTTCATGTCTTCATGTCTTAAATTGCAGGTTAATTTAGCTATTGGGAGGTTAAGTCCCAGACTTAACTAAATAGGCTCATTTATGAGTCGGTTGAAACATGAACTCTATTGAGTAATCATACTCATGCCTATATAATGTTGTGTTTCAAGAAAGGATTTACAGCTTGAGTAATTGTGCTTGGGTGGGTTTTGCTTGTGTGCTAGTGTACCTTGGAGCTCAAGGTATGTGCCAAATTATGCTTGGCTTATGGTTATGATTATATACTTACAAGTCTTGTGAAGTGAGCTTTCGGCCGAAACTTATTCTCTAAGTTTTGCAGGCTTGAGTAGTTGTGGGACTATTTATGCATGCAGCTATGGATGTTTGGACCATTTCTCTTATAGTGGTTTTTACCTTCATGACTATGAACATGGCTATAGGCCTTGTTTTGCAGTGTGTGCTCCTTTATGGCACACTCAAGGTGCTTTTTGGAGAATAGGTCCCTTGGGTAGTAAGCATGACTTGGTGGGCTTGGTTATGGGTTAGTATTGCATGTGGCCAGGTTAGGTGTGCCCTTTTAGACTACTCTTTTTTTGTACATATATGTGGTCTCGGGTGCCCTTTGGTTTTGTTGTACATGGAGTACTTTGTTACCAAGTTATGCTCGGTTGTTGATGGTTCATGGTATGTATATGTTGGATATTTCTAAGCCAAGCTATGGCATGTATATGTATGACTGATGGACGTGTTTGGTTGGAAAACCTCTTGTGTACTAGTTTGGCCAAATGATCATATGCATATGAAAGTTGGTTTTCAAACCTTAATGACTTATGTGGGCTTCTTTGTTGCCATGCATGGTAGTACACTTGAAAACACATCCTAGACACTTATTTACATGAGTGTATGCCTTGCTTGCATTGCAAGATATCTTTTATGGCCTTGCTTGTTATGCAAGTTATCAATTACAGCCTTGCTTGTATTGCAAGTTAGTGGTAGTGGGCCTTACTTTTGTTGCAAGTAACTACTCTAATTTTTTTAAAAGCCTCCCGAGCCACCTCCCGGGCCCATTAACTTAAGAAAATAAGACTTAAAGCCCAATAACAAAAGTTGGCCAAATTGAAAAATTTGGTAACAACATTTCAAAACTTATTAGTTGGCAACTTTTGAGCAACAATAGGTGAGTGTTACTAAGTGTGCATGGACCGGGGCCTATGTAGGGTGTGACATCTTGGAGCGATGGTGACTACTAGAATATAGAATACAATAAAAAGCAATATCATTTTTTGAATAGTACCACTTCTTGAGTGATGATAAGAACGGAGAATGTCAATTATAACTTAAAAGAGAGTAATCTCTTAATGGTCTCAATTTTACTCGATATCAAAGATGAAGTCAAAGTATTATGACTAGAAATCAACTAAGCACCTTAGAAAGTAATAAAAAATTAATAAGCATTCTTTTGAATGATTACCTTCTTACAAAATAATTAATTACTGAATAAGTATATAAAATTAAAATTACAACAAAATTGTCAATTATGTATTAATTGAAGCGAAAATGATTTTGAAGTTTTCATATTCTTATAAACGTAAGCCTTATCATTTCTTTGATTTTAGATTCAAAAGTTATCATAATAAGTTCTAAACAAAAGTATGGACTTTTGTAAAACTTTCAAATACGGAAAAAATAAATAAAATAGATTTTTAAAATAAAAATGGTATTCTTAATTATAGATATTTAAAATTTTTGAAAATATAAACATAAAAAAATAGGTATGGACAATGAAAGTAAATAAAAAACAGAATCATAAGAAAAGAATAATTTGGATATAGGAAATTGAAAGGCACAATTAATCCATTGGGGTCTCAAAGTATAATTGATCCATTGGTTATATTAAGGAGAAAAGTGGGACAAGTAACGAAATAATTTATATGTTAAAGAGAAAACATAAGCAAGAGTTAAAGTTAGGATTAATCCATTGGTTTTAATTTCCAAAAGAGACAGCAGGACAATAAGTCTAGGTTTCTTAACACTTCCTGAAGCTTTTAACAAGTTTCTGAAACATGAAGAAGCAAAATGTAGTTTTTGGTAAACATCAGCGGCCAAATTGTAACTCTCCAAGTTAGTAGTGATTCTGAGCGACTAAATGAAGATTTGAAGCCCTAATAGCTCTCTCCCCGTTTCACTGCTGATCTTCTTAGCCAAGCGGAATGAACATGATCATATGAAACAAATCAAACCTTTGAGCAGGAAGAATTCGTCACAAAATGTCTCCTTACTTGTAACACTATCCTTTGCATCTCAAAATGTCTCGTCGAAATGCTCACAAAATGTCTTCCCCTGCCTGAGATCCCGACCGAGAACTATTTTCTCTTCCTCATAAAGTCATTGTCGTTTATACCTTTCTAGAAGGCACTTGTGGACTTGGATGTTCTCATTCGGGCTTCCCGCCGGTTGGGGAATTTTCACGCCATCTTCTTGGAAGTTGCTAGACTTCAAAATTGGCATGGATGATGATAAGTGTCGAAAATTAAAAAATTATAATACATATTCTTTCAGGTCTAAATTACACCATTTGCCTATAAAATTTCAAAATTATCATTATAGTAATAAACGGGCAAGTTTGTCGTTAAAGTAATCTTCCATTGCATAATCGATGGAAAATTGTCAAACTTAAAAATTCACATGTGATATTTACCAAATATTTCTTCTAAACAATATTAAATAAAAATAATATTTATGAAAATTTTATTTTATAAAACATATTTTCATCAAATATTGATAAACTGAATAGGTAATACAATAGGAAGCATATTCTGAAAATTAAAAAAATTTTATATTCATCTAATAGAGGATGCAATAGAAAGTCATCCTATACAGGAAGGAGAAAGAGTGTCCACAGGGATCCTCCCTAAGGGTCTCACATCTATTTGGCCTCCTCAGAGGCCAGTGACGTAAACAGAATCCCACAAGGGCTAGACCAAATTGAAGAATAGATTAGTGTGACAATCCCTACTCTAGAACAGTCCCCGCCCATTAGCCTATACATTAGTTACCTTTAGCTCTAGCCATTCTCTAAAGAGATCATTAACATGCCCAATCCTAAAGGATTCACGATGCCTAGAATCAATCTTTACAACAAGCTCACAGATCTTATGAATAACCTTCATAGGTATGTTACTTCCATGAGATTAAAAAGACTTACTAATACCATTACATGCAAGGCTTTCAACTCCACCCTAACGAGGTTACAGTAAGTTAGATCAAGACCAACAAGGGCCGCCAGTTTCATTTGTTCCAAGAGCCATCCATAACCTATCAGGCATTTATTGGGGAGCTGTCCTACTCCCAAGACAATCGCTTATCTTTTCAAACTCCGAAATAATAAGGATGAGTCCTTACAAGTCTACATCAGAAGGTTCAATATAGAGGCTATCATGGTTCATGATCTCTCCCCTGAAGTGCACCTGTTGGCTATTACTCAAAGACTATTACAAGAATTGAGGCTAGCCTGAGACCTGCACAAAAATCCTATATAAAGCATTGAGGAGTTCTTCGATAAGATGACACGGTACATACATGCAGAAGAGTTAAATAGGCTAGAGCCACAAAAGATAGCCTAACATAAAGAGCAACCGAGGCTTAAAGATGGGGGCTCATTCTCAAATACACCTGAGGTCTCATATACACCCCTGAGGGAGTCGAGGCAACATCTTATACACCTTATAAGAGAAACAAATGGTGGCCAAATGGCCTTTTTCACTGCCTCCAAGGATCATATGGAATCCAAAAAGGTACTGTCATTATCACCATGATTGAGGACTTGAAACACAAGAATGTTAGGAGCTCTAGGACTTCCTGGAGAAGCTCATTCAGGAAAGAAAATTGAACGACTACACAACCTGACTTACCTCCCCATGTAAAGAAGATAGACCTTATAGGTGAGATGATGATAAGTGGGACATAGAATGGGGATGGGGGCTAGGGAGAGCTCACTCCATAAATAAGAAGATAGATTATCAAAACCCTAGCCCTCTAGTGGGGTTCACTATATATTTAATAAGGGTGACTCCTCCTCATCTAGAAAAAAGCTAGCCAAGGAAATCGTTTGCATAGAGGTAACAAATAACAAGAATGTCCTGACAAGACAGGATGACTTTTACATCATTTATCCCTAAATGGACCTAATCCTAATCACAGCTTGCATCAACAATTTTGATGCAAAAAAGGCATTACTAAGCATGGGGGCTAACTCAAATGCCATATTCTTTCTTTCTAAAAAAGATGAAGGTTTGAAGGTCCTTATTAGCCCTCATCGTTGGTCCCACCTTCAAGGTTGAAAAAGACGAGGTCCATAGCTTAGGAGTTGTACAATTGCCTATGACGTTAATGGGAAGATCTTGAGATGGCAGCATTATTTGTGACCCCTAGGAAGATGAGTTCTTGGTTCTGGACTTAGCATCCTCCTACAATGTCTTATAAGGAAGACCCACATATGTGCTTTTTCATATACATACAAATGTTAAGTGGCTAAGTATGGTTTTTGTGATCCCTCTTGGGGATGCCACTATCTTTATTGACTAGGCAGTAGTCAGATGAAAATACGTGGCCAAAAAACCAATGGACCCAAATGATCTTAAAAGGAGAAGAGAATAAGCCCCAAATAAGAAGAAGGCTTGCCTGTTAGCCAACAAAAAACCAAAGAAAATGGAGATAACGCCTAGACAAGTGGTAAAAACTAGAAATGATCTTATGCTTGAGGCAAGACATTCACTAGTTGAATTCTTACCCACTAAATACAATGCCTTTACATGGCTTCTGAGTAATATGCCAAGTGTCGATCTGAAAATCATCATGCATAAGTTGTAAGTTAACCTTTTAGTCTAGCCTATCCAATAGGAAAAAAAAAAGAATATAGCACCAAATTGATGGGATTTTGTCAAGGGAGATGTCAAAAAACCCTAAAGGCAAGACTAATTTAAGAAGTACGGTGAGCTGAGTAGCTAGTTAATGTGGTGTTAGCCAACAAAGAGAATGGAGGCTAAAGGATGTGTGTTGACTGCACAAACCTATATGATGCCTACCCAAAGCACCATTACCCTTTTCCATTAATAGATTAGCTTTTGGATATCACGACAAAATTTAAAATCATATCCTTTATGGAGGCCTTTAACGGATATCATCAAATCCGCATAAACCCTGAGGACAAGGAGAAGATGACATTCACCAAAAGAGAAGCATTGTATTGTTATTAATTTGTTCTCTTTGGATTGAAGAATGCATGTATAACCTATCAGAGGTTGATGAATATAAATTTTTTTGGAAAAATTTGGCCACAATATGGAGGTCTACATTGATGACATGATTGTGAAGAGTAATGCCCTCAATCGCCCCCTTGACCACCTTTAAGAGAACTTTCAATAGATGCATCAAAACAACATACGCCTCAACTCAAAAAAGTGCTTTTTTGGGGTAGAGGTAATGAAGTTCATAGGATACATGGTATCTAAATAAAGGATCAACATTAATTCTAAAAATATTGTCATTTTCATAAACGTACCAAATCCCAAAGATAAGAAAGAGATATTCATGATATGAAAATCTGTACAGGCCTTTTTTTAAGATTTTGAGGAAGAAGGCACAGTTTGAATGGACAGATGAATGTATGAAGGCTTTACATCAAATTAAAGACTACTTGCAGCACTTGCCCACACTAAAGAAGCCTTAGCCTGGTGACCCCCTAGTGCTTTACTTGTCCATAACAGAAGGGTCAGTCAGTGCCATCTTAGTCAAGAAGGGAGGTAAGGAATAGCTGCCAGTCTACTACATTAGCAAAACCTTGCAAAGGGTAGAGTCTTAATATCCATTACTACATAAAGTACTACTATCATTAGTTATGGCCTTACAAAAGTTACGGCCATATTGCCAGATACACCTCCTTATTTGGATGTGCCTAGTGATTTGAAAAATCCTTCAAAAGCCTGACCACTTGGGTAGATTGGTAAAGTGGTACATTGAGCTAGTGGAATTTGACATTCTCCATGAACCTTCAA
The DNA here is from genome assembly GCA_005392925.1 of Aquilaria sinensis. Taxonomy (NCBI): domain Eukaryota; kingdom Viridiplantae; phylum Streptophyta; class Magnoliopsida; order Malvales; family Thymelaeaceae; genus Aquilaria; species Aquilaria sinensis. Next base: position 95,191 of record SMDT01000486.1, on the reverse strand, counting down.
GGTCTATCAAACCCCAAGCACTTATAGACTTCATAGATGAAATGTGCCCCATTGAAGAACCATCATCCATAGTTGAAGTTGAAGATCCCCCTTCCTGGGAGCAAAGGTCATTATCAGGGAACAAGGGTTATGCTTAAAGGACCCCTTGGTATGGAGGCTGTGTTGAAAGTACATTTCCAATTACTTGTGCCAATAACATAATATAGTACAAGGCCCTAATTACTGGACTGCAGATGGCCAGCTGAGCAAGGGTAAGATGACTAGTAGTCTTCAGCGACTCTCAGCTAGTGATCAATCAAATGAATTGGAACATAAGGGTGAAAGATCTCACACTCTATAAGCATTTCAAGTTCAATAAAGAAATGACAAGCAAAGTTGATGACGTGTAGGTCAAAAAGATTCACAGGGAAGTGAATGTAAGGGTCGACACCCTGTCCATGGATAATGAAGATGCCTTGATAGAAGTATTAGCCAAGCCCTTGATTCACCTACTGGAAATGCAATAGACTATAGGGAATAATGACTACAGAGAGCCCATCATGTGCTTCCTAGAGATAGGTCACCTGGACGGCGCCCTGGAAGAGCAAAGGCATCTGGTATCCATTATATAAAGTTTGTGCTCCTTGATGAAGTCCTTTACAAAAAGGGATTCGTGTCTCAATTACAAATATGTCTTTCTACAATCGAAGGACTTCAAGTCTTCATTAACATTCATTATGGCAATTATCGTTCACAACTTGGATTAGAGACACTGGCCTACAAAGTGCTATGGCCAGGCTTTTTTTGGCAATTGATTAGCAAGGATATGATGCTGCTTGTACAATAGTGCCATTCGTGGCAGATCAATTAAAAAATCCAAAGGCTTTCTTCCTTTGAAGCTTCATCAACAAATTTCCCTTACCCATTTGCTATATGAGGAATAAATCTAATTAGGGCCCTAACATTGGCATCAGGTCAGGTCAAATATTGTATTGTAGCCATTAACTACTTTAACAAGTGGGTTGAGGCCAAGCCCCTTACTGAGATCATGGCTCCCCAAGTTATCAAATTCCTATAGAAGAATATCATCTATAGGTTCTACTGCCCTTTATGTCATTATCTTGGACAATGGGAAGTAGTTTAACAATGCCCTAGTTTAGAGAATTTACAGATAGTAAAGGAATGAAACTCTACTTTCCAGTTAGCATACCCCTAGTCAAATGGACAGCCCGAGGTTGCTAACCAAACAAAAATGGGCTCAACAAGAGCTTTAGAAAAGCCAGGGGGAGAGGTGTCAAAGAATTACCTATCGTCTAATGAAACTATAGAACCACCCCAAGAAGGCACACAGGAGAGAGTCCATCTACCCTCACCTATGGAAATGGTGCTCTCCTTTTATTAAAGTATCACATTAATCATGGTTCATAAAATAGTTAGGCAAGATGTCTTTGAGCTACTATACTCTTCTGGCCAAAATTTACCAAGGATGTGACACTTAGGCAATCTCCGATCTTACTATACATAATTTTACTTATTGCTATACTTTTCATTCAAATAAGTTAAAGTATCTATCTTAGCTTTTTTGCAATTAGCATCTCTATAACTCTAATTCATGAAGATATAAAATGCATATGAAGAAAATGACCCAAACTTTATTAAAGGGCATCTTAGAAAATGACCACGGATTTTTATAAAGGGCATCCTAAGATCCCTGAGTTGTTGAATGTAGGAGAGAATGACACAAGCTAGCCACTAAATTAGAAGACTACACTCAAGTACTTAGATAAAAGCAAACATAGAAACTTCTTTAACATATCAAAAAAGGGAGAAAAAAACATTTGGGTAGAAGGAATTACATGAAAGGTCTAAAGGTCTAAAATTCATCTCCTATATCTTGCTCTTTCTCATAGGGCCAACAAATATAGATGGAGATAGAAAATCACCTAGGGGCTTACCCTAGGCCTTCCAAGCCTCAAACTCGGTACCCAATGGCTTTGCCGCCCTCAAAGTAAACTTGTCTAGTTAGAATGAGCCTTCGCCACCTAGAAACAACAAGCAAAGAAACCATCATAAAATTTTTTAAAGCCCTCCATATTGAGGCCCTGCTCCAACCTCCTTTTGCAAGCTTGATTTTCTTCACCATCTAGTTGGTGCACTCCAGTAATTCTTGAGCTCTCCTTTGTAAAAGTCTTTTACCTCCTTAAAAGCCTCATCTAGCTTGGAGAGCTAGACAACCAAGGGAAAAACCATTTCTTGAGTGCGATCAACTGCCCCTAGATGATAGCATTCATTCTTTTCATTGCTTCCCTGGCCTGCTACAAGACCCCAAAGCGGCTCTCGAACTCTTTGGCAAAAGCCTCTCTTTGTCCTTTTTCAGTTTAAAGTACTTCCTCCATTTGCTTGATTTTTTTGTCTCGTTCTTTGATACATGTTTTTTAAGCCTTTGCTCTTTTCTAGTAGCCGCCTTCGTCAATGCCCCTTCAAACAATTTTAACTCAAAGGAAGCATTCTCCTTCCTTAGCTCCTTGATCAGGGTAACCGCTTTTTAGGCACGGCTGTACTTAACCCGACACCGCTAAACCACCCTAAAAGTGGAGAATGCCATCTAAAAAAAAGAGAGAAATGAGTTACTAACGCCTAGAACTCAAAAAAGCAAAAGAGAAAGGGGAATGAAACTAATGGTAAGAGGGTATTGGCCACACTAAATAATGTTTACCCACTTCAACTTATATAGGCTAAGCAGTGGCAATCTTTGGGTAAAAGGATTCCTTTGAGGTTCTACCATGCTAGATCGTTGCAACCTACAGGAATAGACTCCCTTTGATCCAGCACCCAAAGCGGCTAAAAGAAAAAGTCCTCTTGAATTCCTAGTTCAATTCTGGCAAGTACCTGAGTGACAAGCCCTCAAAGCATTAAGAAAAAAGCACTGCCCGACTTTTTATTAGGAAGGGCAAGTGTTCCTAGATGACCCCTTACCATGGACAGACAACCTCTAAAGATGAAGGAGCCACCACCTCTACATAACCCTCAAAATGGGTAAGCCCCTCCTCCATGGTTAGGTCTTCAAATAGGGCATATGTATTATGATAACAAGAAAGAACAACAAGAAATAGGGCAAAGAAATCTCCTTGGAAAATAAAAAGGAATACCATGAGTATGCGTTACTTATGCCAGACACCCTAAGGATGGATGCACTAGTGGCCTTTGCCTCATTTACTTGGGAAGTCACTAGTTGCATCCATTTATTTTGCCCAAAGGGTCATCTTTGCTTGGATCCTCTACCCGAACCTTCTTGCTCGTGCTTATAAGCTCTATTTCTTCCTTCTCTTCCTCCGTCTTAAGGTTAAAAGGTGTGAGTAAAGATGGCTTCTAAGATGGTTATGGCATTGAGGGCAAAGGTAAGACTACGGGTGGTGCCAAAAGCAAGGTCAAGTCTCTTGTGGTAAGGGCTAGAGGCATATAAGCAACTGCCAGGGGAGCAAACTCCACCTTCTATGCCTCAGTAATACCCTGCTAGAGTCTTTGTCTCTTGTTCAAGTTGGCGGTGGCATGACCTATGCCTACACATTAAAAAGTGAAAAAAGCATTAGTAAGCTAAAAAAATCTAAAGCACTTCCAAAAATAATAAAAGAAAATGAAGAAGAAGAAACTTTGTTGGGCACTAGCGGCAAATTCAAGAGCCCTAACTAGCTGCCCTTTCGCACCCAAAATCCAATTGACAGGGCTCTTCACCCATTGTGGAGTAAGTGGGCTTGACTGACCCAAATATGTCTCAAGGTGGTCTCATTCAACCTTTAATAAGGGAAGGGGAAAAGATTGTCAAAATTCTCGTTCATCCCAACCCCTGCCAGTGACAGTAGGCCATGATACAACCACTCTACTTTAGACCCTTGGATCAGTAGGGGGCCATATGTATGTGTCCTGGATAAGCAAGTTGGTCCAATTACATAGGAATTGCCAATTAGGGTGGCCTGCCAAAGAAAAGTCATGCTTACTCCCAAGCTATCAAAAAAGCAACCAAAAAAAAAAGCCTCATTGCAAATAATGGAAAAATGGAAGAACATAGAGCTAGGAATGAGGGCCAATTTGTAAAAGTGGAGAAACATCTCAAAAGCAGTGGGCACTTGTAGTAGGCCAAAACGTAGGCATTAAAATGAATAAAATAACTAGGGCCAATCTACAAGAAGGGAATTTGCAAGGGATGATGCACCCTGACTTCTAAAGGGGTGACCCAAGCTTCGACTCCATTCGGCCAGTAAAACTACTTCATCGCGATCTTCATAGATTTGGCACTAGGCATATTCCCTTGTCCAGTAACCTCCCCTATGTTGGTACTATTGCATTTCAGTCACTCCCACTCATATTGTCATTTGGCGGCAGTAGTGGCACTTCTTTTTTCAGGTATGCAAGCAATCTAACAAGCATAATGATGGGAAAACCACCATTAATGGGTAAAAGGGAAGGCCATTGAGCATTTGTATGGTAAGAGGAAGGAGGAAGAAGGAAAAAGAAGGGCAACATGAACATCGTTGAAGATTTTCAGAAAGAAGAAGGAACCCTAAAAAAGGATAAGAGAAAATTTCAAAAGCAAAAGTAGGAGCAATGAGGAGTTTGGCGAGAATGGGAAAAATATAGCCCAATAAGGGCTCTTTAACTTCCCAGAGCCATTAGCACTAGCTCATGGTGTCACACCCCACACAGGCCCCAGCCCATGCACACTCAGTGCCACTCACCAACCACTACCCAGAAAGTTATGAAACATTTAAGTTCTTAAGTGTTTTTACTTAAACTTGTTTTAGGCCAACTTTCTTTAGGTAGGTTATTGGGCTTCCTTTAATTTGTTATGGGCCTGGGAGGTGGCCCAGGAGGTTTTTAGGAAGTTTTATTTCATTAACTTGCAGCTTAAGGCAAGCCCAACCCAATAACTTGCAATATAAGCAAGGCATGCGCATAATCCATTATGTGTCTAGGTTGTGTGCATGTCAAGTGTACTAATTAATGCATGGCAACAAAGAAGCCCATATCTCATTTTCAAGTTTGAAAACACAATCACATATCCATGAGCAATTCGCCAAGATTAGTACACAAGAGGTTCAATAACAAATGACATAAACATGCTCACAAAAGCCAATGTTACTTGGCAAACAAGTAACCAACATGAGTCCATCAAAGCCTAAGTCATCCAAGTCCAAAAGTGTCCAAAAGTTACACAGAACCAAGTCTCACATCCCAAGGTTCAAGAACTACCCAAAGTGTCTCAAATGGGCAATACAAAGGCAACATAGATACACATCCAAATGACCAAACTAATGGCCATAAAAACATACACAAACTCTAATGCCAAAGTCCTTACATCCAACAACCTCCTAGCACAAGTCCCACACCTAATTTCCTGCAAAACTTAAGCCATAAGTTTCAGCCAACATAAGACTTGGATATATATATATATTTACAATTTCAAGCCAAGGATGAATTGGCACACATACCTTGAAAATCAAGTACTACTTAACACTCAACCAAGCAACTCAAGCACAACTACTCAAGCTCAATACCTTTGCCTGAAACACAATAATATGGGCAGTGAGTAATTATACTCATTAGGAATTCATGTGAATACAACTCATTATCAGTTAATTTGGTTAAGCACAATGCTTAACCTTCATAGCTCCTTAGAATTTCCAGCAAAGAAAACACTAAAACACCAAGATACAATATATGCATAAAATAGCCAATATAACATATGACTCTAAATATGAAGTAAAAATGGGTTAGCACACACAAACAATCAAACAAGCAAGCAACTCACACGCACAACCACAATGCCCTTTTCGGCCAAAACTAGCAAGTGTCCATAGGCTTGAAATTTCCATTTCTCCTTTCACATTTGCACAACCCATTCCACGAGAGCTCCGAATTACATAGTAAGCTGGTCATTCTCACTATGAATTCTAACACTTGCCTTTAATTGATTAGCTAACCAAACCATATACATAATCAAGTCTCCTCAATATGCCCATCAAGCTTACTAAGATCATCTAGCATTATGTAACCATCACTTAGTAGCTGTATCTACTTGTTCATGGAAATTTTACCAAGTATTCAAGTAGAACATGAACCCTACCTCAATTTTTGAGCTTGAATGGTTTCGGTCATGCTTGCACTCTTCAAGACCAAGCTTGGAACTTCACAAACAATGATGCTTTAGCCAAACACTTACCAAGAAAAGCATGAAACTTTCGGCCAACTTGTGCTCTTCAAGGTCCAAACTTCAATCTTCCAAAACAAGGTTTCAACAATAATTTTGTCTTCACTTAGCCACCATAAACACTTGATCATGGAAATTATACCAAGAATTCAAGTAAACCTTGAGTTATTACCTCATGAACAAAGCTCCAAAATTCTGTTTTGCACTTCCACCTTCAAGAACAACATGTAACTTCAAGAACAAGCTTTAATTTCTTCACTTCAAGCTTCACTCTTCATGAACACCATGCAACTTCAAGGTTTCGGCCATGAAGTCCAAGAGCATTTAAGATTTCGGCCAAAAATGCTCAAGAACAAGCATGAAACACTCATGAACTCACAAGATTTTGCAAGTTTCAGCCAAGAACAAGGAAGAACACTCAAGAACTCACATGAACACTCAAGAGCATGTAAGTTTTGGCCAAGAACAAGACAATTGCAAGTGTAGGAAATGACAAATCCAAGGAATGTCAAGTGTTTTAGGATGGCCGGCCAACATTCCATTCTTTTCTCCATTAAACAATTCAAATCCTTCCACCAACACAATAAACAATTCTTTCCCCTTAAACAAATAATTTAGTCCACCAAGAAACCCATTATAATAAGGCCTCCACTAGCCAAAACTCCATTGTTTAACATATATCATTACCGGCCATAGACCAAAAGTCCATAAAAATGGCCTAACTCCACACTAGCCCTCACACAAAAATGCATGGCTGATTTTATCCTTTTATGGCTTGCAGTTTCACTTATGACACTAGTTCAAATGTGCAATGCAACCCTCAAACTTTGTTTCTTACCATACTCAACATAGTCTTCCATTTAAGTGCACTTAAGGCACATAGTTTTGTGATCTTGCAATCACATCACTAGTAGCATGTTCAAAGACAACATAGTCTTGATTTTTCATGTGAAATTTAGACCCAAACTTCTTTGGTTTTCCAAATACACTCTTATTCACATTTTCAATTAAGTCCCTCATGTTTATTTAGTTGCATGTTTCTAATTTTTCTTGGCCTAAGCCAAGCATTGAAGGATGGTCCTAACACATGGACTATCCACTATCATTATTGAATACTCCTAATGAGCCAACCCTAGAGGGACATGTGGACCTTGACTGCTGGACTTTCGTGCATACGTCCAAAAAGTGCATTATCTTCATTTAATGAAAATGGCTAGACATCACTTCGTCTCATCATTTGGATGTAAGAAGTATTGCTCAAACGCGATAATCGTTGCTTCACCATCCTTAGGCCTTGGAAATGCGAGGACCCATATCCCACATTTTTTTAAAAAAGGGGAACATGTTGATACCAAAATGAGCTTATCCCAATATGGACCGATGACTGGGCCATATTCAAATAATCAAACCAACTTAGGTGGAACTCTACTTTAGGAAAGCATCTTTCTGTGGATGATGATGAGTTAGAGGCGGGATTTTTGACATCAAGGGGAATCCCATCCTTAATTACATTCTTACAAAGGCATGACATAGGCACCCATTGCATATAAAAAAAGTAACCCCATGGCTTGCCACAAGATGTGATTCTTTCTATCAAAATAAGCTAACTATCTTTATCCCACACAAGTGTACTTACTTAACCTTCAGAGGGCTTTTCCTGGAGACATTCTTTAAGGCCCTAACAATTTTCTTCGCTTGTAGGATCTAGCTTTGGTTTGATTCAACTTACCTGACATCTAGTTCAATCATTCTTCGTTGGTTGTTTGGCTATCAGATTTCTTTTGGATAAGAGTTTTAGTCAATTTGGTTGAAACCAAACCAAATTGAAAAAGAGGTTGAAATTTTAGTTTGGTAAACCATAAACTAAATTTTAAGTTTACATTATGCCCTTTTACATGCTTTATTTTTTTTAACGTTATGCTTTATCAATTATTCTCAAGATAATAATTACTGAATATTAATAGGATTATTCCTTTATTATTTTTATTTTTAGAGCTATAATGAAAATATCAATAGATAAAAATCACCTTCATTATGTTTTAGCATATATTTAAGTCACTTATGCTGCTGCTGCTGCTTTATTGTTTTAGTTTTTCTAAAGGGAAATTTTCTAAAACCCTAGGGGGTTTAACAGAAACTTTACTTATACCCTTCTATTTGGGGATCATTAGTCCCAGAGGTTTAATAAATTCTTCACTTATGCCCTTCCCATAATAGTGAAAATAAAAAAAAATGTCTTTTCCTTGTCTCCTTAGATAGACTGAATTGACCATAATGCCCCTAGAACATAATAAAACTTTGCTAAATTAACTAAAAATTTGTATAAAGTTATATGTGACAAAAGTCATTTTTTTCTATTATCAATAAAACTTTATCAATCAAATTTAGTATAGATAACACTACTATTTAAGAATTGCATTTCAGTTATAACATTTGAAATGTAGTAGCTAGACACAATATGCAAATAAATGTAAAATATGATTGATAAATAAGCAATTAAATAGATTTTTAATGACTAAAAGTATTTAACCAAATAGTTGTTCCAGTAAGTGGGAAGTAAATTATCCATTGAAAGCATAGTAATAATAATAATAATACAAACTAATTCAATAAAAAATAAGAAAAAATAAAAAATTCTATGATTTTAGTTTAAAAAAGAGTTGTAGGATATAAAAAGATGAATGTAATGTGTCTATCATAATAATAGAAGGTTAGACACTAACATTACAAACCTCTCTTTTTTATATTTTGTAACTCATTTTCTATTGTAATCTTAGAAATTTTTTCTCTGTTATTATTATTTTTTTTGTTGAATTGGTTTAGATTGTTGTTGTTGTTGTCATTACTACTACTGCTGTTGTTACTACTGCGCTCTTAATGGACAATTTACTTCTCACTTAACGATACAATTATTTTGCCAAATAATTTGAGTTATTAAAAAATATATTTAGATGCTGATTTGTCAAATATATTTCACATTCAATTACATGCTATATTTAGCTACCATATTTCAAATGTTATAATTGAGATGCAATTCTCAAAGAGTAGTGTTACATATACTATGTTTGGTAAACAATGATTTATTAATAATTGAAAAAAAATTATCACATATAATTTTGTAAAAGTTTTTAGTTAATTTAATAAAGTGTTATTGCCCCTAGGGGCATTATGGTCTATTCATCCAATGTAAGAAGATAAGAAAAGAGCATTTTGGGTCTCACTATCATGCAATGAGGTAAGTGAAGGATTTATTAAATTTTAGGAGTTAATGTGAAGGACTTCCAAACAAGAGGATAAGTGTAGTTTTCATTAAATCTTAGTGGTTTTTTTTTTAATTTTTTATTTTGGTTTGGTTTGGTTCAAATATAGGAAATTGTTTGCCACTTAACAAATATATCAATTTGAACTGAAAACAAACCATAAGCCCAGTATACACCTCTACCATCGATAATGGCATTTTTTGCCCACAATTTTTATAAAATACTTTTATATGTTGATATAACAAAAATGTTGTGCCTTTTTTCAAATTTCTTGTTCTAAATACTGTTTCCATAAACAATTAAATTGGAATTTTTATATTTGAAATTTCAATTTTTGCAGTTAACTTAACATAAAAATATCATACTCCACTCATCCTATAAAGAAAAATGTATTTCTTTGAGTACAGAGATTAAGGTGTATGTAATTTATGATGTTTTATTAATTTTTCCTTGAAACAAAAATTAAGAAAAAACCCTTTTCTGGTTATGCATAGTGAGGGTTTTAATAAAGATTAAACAAAGAAATGATTCCTTTTTAGATTTATGTAGTGAGAGTTTTAATGAATATCAAAAAAAGAAAAAATTCCTTTTTGGATTTTGTACAATGAGAGTTTAAATAGGGGTACTAAGAAAAATTGGATATTTAAAACTTTTTACCCTTCCGATTTAAAAAATTATACTTTACCCTCTTTTTCTAACATTGCAAATTAAAAGAAAATAAAATTTTTTGCCTTCAAATAAATAAAAGCCTGTCATTTAAACCCTTCTGTAAAGTGCGGAAAAATATTATTGAAGAGTATGATTTCACTGGTAAATATTTATAGGATAGTGTTGGTTTAGATGAATTTTGTTTATTATTTTTTTAAATGCTAGCTATTGACTAACGTTAGAAGAAGTCTCAACCATTCTAGTGGTGAAAGCACACCAAGAAAAGTGATGGTCAAAGGAGTGTCTCTTTCCCATACAATATCGGTGAAAGTTGGCTCAGGTTCTTTCCTTGCCTATACTATAAGATACCCTTTACCCTAATTAAAACTATAAAGATCTTTCTATGTACAAAAAAAAATGTTAGAAGAAGATGAGGTTATTTTGACCTTCACCTTATAGCGGCTGTTTTTATTTTTATTTTTGATAAATTTAGCATTAAAACAAATCACAATAATAAATAATTAAATAATTTTCACTTATAAATTTAAGTTAATTAATTAACTTTCACTTTATTTCAATTTTGAATTGGGCTATCTTTATGTTATGCTTTTATCATTAAAATGATTAGTTACGATCAAAATATAACATTGTAAAACATATCATTGTTCATGCTTTGAAGCAAAACCTACTTTCATAATTAAAAAATAATTCACCAAAAAGTTTCCTCTTTCATCAACTCAAATTTTAATTTTTAAATATCAATGAGAAATTTATTTAGAAAAATTTAATTTCAGTTTTAGCAATTATAGACCAAATTATTTTTATTAAACTGTAGAGCTTGAAAAGTAAATAATTCATCCCACAAAACTCAATTATTAATAACAAAACAATACGATCAGAGTACAAAATTGTATTTAATTTATATTAATCAATTAATGATTTAACCATTAACTTAATAAAGATAAAAAGAAAAGAAAAAAATTGATGAAAGCTGAATCAACCAGAACCATAGCCAAAAGTAGACAAATAGTAAAAACTAAAGTTTCATTTTAGAAAACAATCATACATAAAAGTAACAAAAAAAGTTTGGATCAAGATAGAAAATGAAAAAAAAAATTTAGGTATTAAGGGTTTAACAATTGACTTAACAAAGTTAAAAATTTGGTTCAACTAAAAAAAAAAATTATGGTGACCAATGTTGTACTTTAGAAGATAGTACATAAAAAATAGCAAAAAAAAGTTTGGGGACCAAGAGTGCAGAATAGAAATAATCTAGTAAAATAGTTATTAAATTTGAGGACTAAAATTGAACATAGATGGAACTTAGGGACAAACATGGCAACGAGTAAAGATTTAGGGATTGAAAAAGCATTTTTCCAAAGCAAAACGTGAAACATAGGGTAAACTACACCTTGGCCCCTAACCTTTTATTATTATCCTATTTTGGACCCTACCTACAAAACCTCACATGAGAAGTCCTCAATCTCAATTTTGTATTCTATTTTAAATCTTTAGAGAACGCAAATTGTTAAAATTGACAGAACTTGCCATGTGACATGCCAGCATGGGGCGATTTACCACATGGCACAGTAATCAATTGATGGCAATAGCGTGGAAAAGAAGAAAACTAATAAAATTTGAATATTTGAAAAAGGAAATAATAAAAAAAGAAAGAAAATGGAAAAATAAAATACAAAACCCAAATCTAGTGAATCGCCTCCAATGATCTGGCGACCAGAGTCAACAATTCACCAACAATTCCTGAACAGCCTTCATCCCACAATATACTGTTGTCCCAATCTCCTGCTGCGTTCATTTGCCTACTTCCTCCGCTTTGACTAATGGCTTAAAGCTGCCACCATCACTGTGTAGATTTGGCTCTCCGTTCATGCCACATCTCACCTTATTGGACAAAGGCTCTTCGGGAATCATTGACAAATTGTCAGCTTTGGTTTGTGAATTGTTGCGGCTCTGGGTTATGCATCTCATAGTGGAATCGTCAGCTTGTTATAGGGGATTGGCCAAATCTAGGTTTTTCTTTTTTTTATATGTTTTTATTATTTCCTTTTTGCATATTTTTATTTTTTTTATTATTTTTCTTCTTTTCCACATTATCACTAGTGGTTATTGCTGTGCCACATGTCAAATTGCACAATGCTGGCACACCATGAAGCCAATTCCGTCAATTTTAATGGTTTTCATCCTCCAAATGTCTACAATGAAACAAAAAATTGATGTTGAGGACTTCTTATGCGACATTTTGAGGTTACGGCCAAAAATAAGACAATAATAAAAGATTAAGGGCCATGGGTGCAATTTACCTATGAAACATGTTAAAACTGGGAAAACTGCAACATATGCCCAAAAATAGGTAATCACCTTGCGAAACGGGGATAGAACTTTAAAAAGTGTCAATCACATAACAAAAGCAAAACAAAACGCACTTATCATCTACGGTGAACTTCACTGTAGATGAATAATAAAAATGCTGCTTATATCTTTTAGAAGTAAGTTATAATGGGGAAAAGGCGTCTGTAAAATTTTAGGTGGAGAAAATGTAATTTTGAACTAAATATCAGGCAACAAGTGTACTTAATCTCACATAGAAATTAACAAAGGAACCTTACTGGTTGTCGAACTTGCACAACTTCGACCGAGAGAGGCAAGAATGCCAGCCAATTAACGGCAGACACCGAGTGGCGCCACTCCTCCGTCATATGCTTTTGCACCTAAAATTGCTGCATCGTTTATACAGGAAAATTACAGAAATCCCTTGCGGTTTGGCTTAATCTATAATTTTACCCTTTTATTTTCAAAAACTTTCATTTTACCTCAACTTTCTTTACATTGCCCATTAATTGTAAAACTAATTTGCATTTACACAAAGAGAAATACATATACAAAGATGAAAAACTAATAATTTAAAATATCCATTAACTGTAAAAACATATTGGAGAGATTAAAATTACTGGAAGATAGTTATTGTACAATTTAAATTAGGTTTTACATGTTGCTGTCAAATAGGCAGGAGGCAAAGTATAAATTTTCAAAAAAAAAAAGAGCAAAGTGTATGTTAGGCTGAATTATAGGGGGTTAATTGTAAATTTCCCTTTCAACAATAATCAGTAGAATTGAGAAAACCTAAAGATGATGATAGACTTGACTCTGGTAAAAAATCCCAACTAGAAAATCTTGGAATAGAGGCAGGAACAAACCAAGGAGCCACAACCAAAGGAAGTACAACAAACGGCAGAAGTTTAATGCTTTGTTTGGATAATTCATTAAGGAAATAGGGAAATTAGAAAAGCCCCTCCTGTGGTTTGGTCTAACCTATACTTTGCCCCCTCTATTTTGGAAAACCTACACTTAACCTGCGAGGGAACCTCTTACTTACTCTAATATAAGGTATTCCCAGGATCTTAGGATAATTAGGATTTAGTAATCCTGCTCTTAGTTGCAAATGGCTAAGCTAATACTTGCATTGTTTAAAACTTTATACTAGTTGATTTTCTTATGACATGAATCCATACACGCTTAACTTCAACATTTGGAAATAAATAATAAATAAATAAATAAATAATAAAACCTTTCAAAATACTTTCCATGGAATTTATTAAACACTTGAAACACATACCGAAATCATATAAATATATTTATTTAAACTTCCAAGCATTAGCTTATGTACACATAACACTTAACTTATGTACATCCATAAGCAACCACAGTGTATATACAGACATATACACTAAATAAGTCCATGCAAACTTTTCAAACTAGAGGCATTTTCTTGGTACCTAAGTACCCAATATGTACCAAGTCTGAGACTATCAAATAACTCCCACCTGAGCACAGAAGCTCCAGAAATTAGAGGCCCAACTTCTCCTTATATACTTTGCTTGTATCTGTCAAGGTTATTTTAAATACTTAGTTAGTACATTAATATTACTAACCAATAACTTAGAATCATTAAAGATTCATGTACTTTAAATACTTGCACCAACACCTTGCTTAACATCCCTTCAGTGGGTGTTCAGCTTCACACTATGAGTATTTGCACAATGTGACACTTAAAGGAATGAGAATTATAAATTCTCAGTAAGGAATTAAATACATGCAAAATAAACTTTAGGACCCAGCATATATAACATATATATACATCTTAACATGAGCTCAAAACGTTATGAGGTCTTGACTAATGGCCACTAGTACGGGTTCTATGGCGGGGAACCCATCCTCAACCGAGTCCTTCTTACAAGAGCTTAACTCTTACCTTAGCAAGCTTGGCTTGCCATTACTTACATTTTCTCACACTGTACAGGAGTTCCTCAACTTGGTGGCTCATTCTTACCAAGCTTGGTAGTTTAGCTAGGGTACTCTTGAGCATCAAAACACATCTTGAATATTTAGTACCTTACATACTTACTTAAGGGCTATTTAATTGCTTAGTCCTTAAGCTACTTCTTGTCCACCTTTTACTCCCTTAATTAATGCATGGTAAAAAAAAATACATAATGCATCAGTTTTAATTTGAACTTAAAATTCCTTTTATGGAATAATTGATACAAGCAAGCACCAACTTCAATGTCCTTATGGTCTCGGTTTTTGTATTCTTCTTTGTACCCTTTATAGTAGCTTAAGTATTTTTCTTTTAATTGATCATTTAGCTACATAAACAAATAATAATTAGGAAAATACCACAATAATCCTTTTGGAATAAGTGGTTAGGAATAACCGGCCATTTACTCAACAAATACATAAAAAAAAATCATTTCTTGGTCCTCTTTAATTTCTTATAGCTAGCTTAACAAAACTAACAATTAAATAAAAAAAATGGCTATTTTCCCAATTTTATTGCTTCTTCCTAGCCAATCAACCAAAGAAAATAAAATAAAATAAAATAAATGTTTCTTTCAACTCCCTGACTTCAACCGTAGCTTTAGGTTCCTAAAAAATTATGCTTAATTCAATCTTCCATGCTTGATTCTCTCAACAAATAAAACTTGGAACCAATTTAATCAACAATAACAGCCCCTTCACCAACAAAATAAACCAGGAAATTAAGGAAAAATAATTAATTGCTTGTTTACGGTTAGTGAATCCTGCCACAAGAAAAATTGAATAAAAATAAAAGTGGTGGGGCCCATATGTTTGAAATTGAAATTGGTGGTAGAATTGTTAGTCAAAATTGGAAGCCAATTTTGACGGAGAGATCGGAGAAAATTGCAGATACACGGTGGAGAACGCGGTAGACTTCCCTATAAATAGGGATGAGTTTCCTCAATTCAACTCATTCCGGTAAAGCCAAAGAGTCACAGATTGGCTGTGAGAAAAATACAGTGGGAGAGAGATTTATTTTGGGAAGTGACAAAATAGAAAGTTACTTATTTGGGGTGTTTTGGGAAAACACTTAAGTGTTACTATTTGGGCTTATTCCAAACAGTGTTTTTATCTCTGGGATTTTGTCTGGAGAAATTTCTTTCTTTGTAAGCACACTATTTATTTAGTGGAGAAAGGCTCGTAGTTGATTCCATGCATGTAGCCCAAAATTAAGGGTGAACCACGTAAAATTCTGGTGTCCTCTTCTTCTTTACACTTGTTCTCGTCCGTTGTGCCCAACTAGAAATTCGCATCCACTGCACGCATCCCAACAAGTGATATCAGAGCCAAATTTAGGTGAGTGATATATGCTTATCGTATGCTCTTTGGTTGCCTCTAAAAGACAGATCTTCCACATCAGAAAATAAGTAGTTTTATCATTTACCTTAAGGTGTTGGGCACTACTCTCATACACAGTCACTAATCAGTTTGTGATAGAGCTGATGACTAAAGAAGATATGGGTGAAAACTCAGGTTCAATGGTCAGATTGAATGCATCAAATTATTCAATTTGGAAGCCAATGATGGAGGATCTACTTTATTGTCTTGATTTGTATGATCCTATTATGGCTGATTCAGCAAAGCCAGAGAACAAGTCAGAAGATGATTGGAAGAAACTCAATCGCAAGACAGTTGGCACCATTAAGAGATGGGTGGATATGAGTGTATTCCAACATGTTTTAGTAGAGACAAATGCTCAATCTCTGTGGGAAAAATTAGAAAGCTTATTTGAGAAGAAGACAATTCAGAATAAAGCTTTCACTATACGGAAGCTTGTTAATTTAAAGCTTAAAGAGGGACAGTCAATTTCTGAACACTTGAATTATTTTCAGAATTTGATCAATCAGTTGGCTACCATGAAGATGGCGCTTAACGATGAATTACAAGCATTGCTTCTTCTGAGTTCTTTACCTGAGAGCTGGGAGACCTTGGTGATTACTATCAGTAATTCAACCCCAGATGGCAAACTCACCTTGAGTTTGGTTAAGGACAACTTGCTCAATGAGGAGACAAGGAGAAAGGAGTTGGGTTCTGAGCATTCACAAGTTCTTGTCATCGAGACTAGAGGAAGAAGTAAAAGTAAGGCATCTAAAGGTAGTTGTGGTAAATCTCATGATCACTCAAAGTCAAGAGATGGCAATGGTTGTCATTATTGCAAAAAACCTGGTCATATAAAGAAGCATTGCTGGAAGAGGAAGAATGATGAAAAGAATGGGGAGAAATAGGAAGAAGGATGAAAAGAGGAAGCTCCTGATGACACAAATACGGCTGCAGTCACTGAGTCAGATGGTGATGAGTCGGTTACGCTAGTTTGTGCACAAGGGGATTGTGATCATATTATAGATCCAAATGTCCAATGGATAGTTGATTCGGCAGCATCTTATCCCATTTCTCCAAGAAAGGAATTATTCACCACTTACAAGGAGGTTGATCTCGGGATGGTGAAGATGGGTAACACTACCCAGTCTAAAATCTTGGGGATCAGTGAGATTGTTGTGCAGACTAGTTTGGGTGTCACTTTAACGTTGAGGGATGTACGTCACATTCCGGATATACGACATAATCTTATTTCAGTGAATGTACTTGACCGTGAAGGATATGATCAGAGTTTCAGACATAGAACGTGGAAGCTGAAGCGTGGTTCTTTACTAGTGGCAAAAGGTGATCTTTGTTGCACTTTGTATAGGACACGTGTTCATATTTGTGGAAGTGGTTCGTTGAATGTGGTTGAAGATGATGCTACTATGAATTTGTGGCATAAACGGCTGGCTCACATCAGTGAGAAAGGGTTGGAAACTTTGGCAAAGCAGTCCCTCATTCCTATTGCCAAAGGTACTTCACTTGACCCTTGTGATTACTGTTTATTAAGAAAGCATCATAGAGTTTGTTTTCATGTTCCTTTTACACGAAAGAAAACTAACCTTGAGCTGATACATTCTGATGTTTGTGGTCCCATCAAGATGGAGTCGTTGGGTGGTAACAAATACTTTGTGACTTTTATCGATGACGCTTCATGAAAGACTTGGGTGTACTTGCTAAAGAAGAAGAGTCAGGTGTTTGACTGCTTCAGAATTTTCCATGCCATGGTCGAGAGGGAGACTGATGTGCACTTGAAATGTTTCCGTACGGATAATGGCAAGGAATATACCTCTAATGAATTTGAGAGATATTGCAAAGAGCGTGGTATTCGTCATGAGAAGACGGAGCCCGGTACACCACAACATAATAGTGTAGTTGAGAGGTTGAATCTCACCATTATTGAGAAAGTCAGATGTATGCTAAGGATGTCTAAGTTGCCAAAGACATTCTGGGGTGAAGCTGTAAGTACTGCTGTTTATTTGATTAACTGGACTCTATTAGTTCCCTTGGGTTTTCTAGTCCCGGAGAATGTTTGGACAGGTAAGAATGCTTTTTATTCACATTTGAAGGTGTTTGGTTGCAAAGCATTCATGCACGTACCCAAGGAACAACGATCAAAGCTTGATAGTAAGGCTGAAGAATATGGCTACCGGTTATGGGATCTAGAGAAAAAGAAGGTGGCTAGAAGCAGAGATGTTGTCTTTAGAGAACATGAGAATATAGAAGATATTGGGTTGTAAGAGGAAAC
Organism: Aquilaria sinensis; assembly: GCA_005392925.1. Classification (NCBI taxonomy): domain Eukaryota; kingdom Viridiplantae; phylum Streptophyta; class Magnoliopsida; order Malvales; family Thymelaeaceae; genus Aquilaria; species Aquilaria sinensis. The sequence goes on along the minus strand of SMDT01000486.1, from coordinate 77,115 downwards.
TACTCCTGGTATTGATGATCTGACACTTGTACCTATTCCATCTGAGAATGCCACAGATGGAGGAGCTTCATAACAAGGGGAAGAACAACCAATCATTGTTGATGAACAAGTTGATGGCAATGATGGTGGTCTTGAGCAGGGGGAGCAACCCCCTCCATTGGAAGAAGTAGAGTCTCAGCTGAGGAGATCTACTAGAGAGCGTCGTCCATCTACCAGGTATTCCAGTTCTGATTATGTCATGCTTGTTGATGCGGGGGAACCTGAGAGCTTCCTAGATGTGCAGTCATGTGCAGATAAAGATCAATAGACCGCTGCAATGCAAGATGAGATAGATTCTCTTCAGAAGAACAACACATATGAGTTGATGGATCTACCTAAGGGTAGAAGAGCATTGCAGAACAAGTAGGTGTTCAAGTTGAAGAAAGATGGTGATAAGCTAGTCAAATATAAAGCTCGTTTGGTGGTGAAGGGCTTCCATCAAAAGAATGGAGTTGACTTTGATAAGATCTTTTCCCCTGTGGTAAAGATGTGTTCTATTCGGGTTGTACTTGGACTAGCAGCCAGTCTAAATCTTGAGCTTGAGCAGCTAGATGTGAAGGCTGCATTTTACATGGCAATTTAAATGAGGAGATTTACACGGTTCAGCCTGAAGGATTTAAAGTGAAAGGGAAAAAGCACATGGTCTGTAGGCTAAAGAATAGCCTTTACGGCTTAAAGCAGGCACCTAGACAGTGGTACCGAAAGTTTGATTCTTTTATGGTTGGTCAGAACTATAAAAGAACCGATGCAGATTCTTGTGTCTATATCAAAAAGTTTCCCAAGGGTAACTTTATTATTCTTCTGCTTTATGTTGATGATATGCTTATTGTTGGGCAAGATGCTTTGATGATTCGCAGGTTGAAAGAGGAATTGTCTAAGTCCTTTGATATGAAGGATTTAGGGCCAGCGAAACAAATTCTCGGTATGAGAATTATTCATGATAGAGAAGTTAGTAAGCTGAGGTTATCACAGGAGAATTATGTTGAACGAGTTCTTGAAATGTTCAACATGGCAGATGCTAAACCAATTAGCACGCCTCTTGCGAATCACTTCAAGTTAAGTAAAAAGTCATGTCCAACTACAATGAAAGAAAATGAAGAGATATCTACCATTCCTTACTCTTCTGCAGTTGGATCTTTAATGTACACCATGGTTTGTACTCGGCCAGACATTGCTCATGTTGTTAGAGTGGTTAGTAGGTTCTTATCTAATCCAGGGAAGCCTCACTGGGAAGCTGTGAAGTTGATTTTCAGATACTTGAGAGGTACTTCAAAATTGTGTTTGAGTTGATTTCCAGAGAGAAGCTTGAAGCATGCGGCCACACGCCCGGCATGTACTCCGTATAAAAGCAGTGATGGAATCTCCTCCCATATGTGGCATCAGGGGGAGATTGTTAGTGAATCCCGCCACAAGAAAAATTGAATAAAAACAAAAGTGGTGGGGCCCACATGTTTGAAATTGAAATTGGTGGCAGAATTGTTAGTCAAAATTGGAAGCCAATTTTGACAGAGAGATTAGAAAAAATTGTGAATACGCGGTGGAGAACGTGGTAGACTTCCCTATAAATAAAGATGAGTTTCTTCAGTTCAACTCATTCGGTAGAGCCAAAGAGTCACAAATTGGCTGTGAGAAAAATACAATGAAAGAGAGATTTATTTTGGGAAGTGACAAAATAGAGAGATACTTATTTGGGGTGTTTTGGGAAAATAATTGAGTGTTACTATTTGAGCTTATTCCAAATAGTGTTTTTATCTCTGGGATTTTGTCTGGAGAAATTTCTCTCTTTGTAAGCACATTATTTATTTAGTGGAGAAAGGCTCGTAGTCGATTTCGTGGATGTAGCCCAAAATTAAGGGTGAACCACGTAAAATTCTTGTGTCCTCTTCTTTACACTTGTTCTTGTCCGTTGTGCCCAACTGGAAATTCGCATCCGCTGCGCGCATGCCAACACTTACCAAAAAATGAGCTAAAAACTTAGCTCTTTATGCAAGAAATCCAACTTTTCTCCCAAAATTTCCTTGAATTTGCAATTAATTTGGTGAATTGGGGCTTGGATGATGCGATTATGGAGGTTCGAAGGAGAGGGAAGGTAGCTTTCGGGTGGTGGCAGGAGATGGATGAAGAAGACAATAATTAAATACAAGAATTAAGTCAACTTTGGTAAGCCACGTATTTGTCACGCAGCTGGTCCCTTCTTTGTACTCAGTAGTACATTAGGGGCTTCTCTGTTACTGAAAAGAAACCTTAGGACCAAAAATGGAATTATTCTGTGTCTGAATAATTACACGGCCAGTCCTCAACTTTTACAGACGTGCAATTTAGTCCTGATACTTCAGAAGATTACACATAAACCATTTACAGACAATTTAGTCAAATCACAATTTCACAAGGATAAAGCGGGAACCATGAAAAACTGTGATACCTTAATTCAATATTTTTCCATCCTTTACCCAACTGTGAAATTAAATTGGGTCACTATATAAAATGACTAAAGTGCCCTTCTTGATGCGGTTTGCTTAAATGACCAATTTTTGTCCTATTTAAGTTACTATTTTTTATTAAACTGAGAATTTGCTTGCATTAAATATTTTAAGTATATTAAATTACTAAAATAGTTAACGTTACCTCAGTAATTATGGTCTGAATTTTTGGAGAGCCGTTACATTACCCCTTGTTTGCTTTACAGTGTCCGACAATAACTTCTGAAATCTTAATTTAAACTATCTGATAATAATGTTCCAGTAATTTTAAGATTTTTTATATTTCTTTCACAGTCAAATGATGTTTAAAAAATACTAATATGTATTACAAGGAGAAAAATAAATTTACAAAAGGGAAAAAATAATAATTTATAATGTCTATTAACTATAAAAAAAATATTGGAACGATTGACATTATTGGAAGATAAATATCGTATAGTTTAAATACAATTTTAGAAGTTTTTATCAAACAGTATAAAAAATATAGAGGAAAAGTGTAAATTTCTAAAAATAGAGAGGATAAACTGTAGGTTATGGCATATCTCAGGGGAGGTAATTGTAATTTTCCTTTAAGGAAATTAGATGAGAGTAAAAGGTGAAAACAGTGAGAAGTCTATAATCCCCGCAATTTGAGGGGATTATAAAAATGAACATAATGAGGCATGTGAGAGATAAAAGTGGTCGTTTCTCCTCATTTCAGTTTTTTTAGCTAAGCAAATAATGAAAACTAATTATCATTCCCCTTTCCCCCTTTTTCTCAATCCAAAGACATGGTAAAGGAGGATGACGGAAAACATCCTGCAAATAAGTTGCCCTTCCAAATTACCACTCTCAAATAGGAAGGAAAAAAAAAAAAAGAGAGCTCAAATTTTTTGCTAGCTAGTAGAATGGAAAGAGGTGTTAATTTTGTTCTAGCCGCAAAGTTCATTTGGTGGTCCAGTTCCGTTCACATTTTCGTTGGCTCCGTTGAAATTGTAAGGATTCCTGGGATAATCCATGTTGATGGCATGCGATAGGTGGTTTGTTGATCAGACCACGTGACTGGCTTTGGAGAACTTGGGCCAGAAGATACAATGCAGGACGTACATAAAAATTTTTGCCGAAAGAGTTCTATTTATTGATGTTATAACATTTAATTGGTACGATGTACAAATTCACTTTAAATCTCCACTGAGGTAGAGGTGGGCGTTCGATCAACCCGACCCGAGACTGGCCCAGCCCGGCTTGTTCTGGGCCTGGGTCAAAGAGGACCAGGATAGGCCCGGTCCCGGGCGAGGCGGTCCCGAGCCAGCCTCGGAGAGGGGCAAAGCGGGCTTAAAGGTGTTTTTTGATCTTTTTTAAAATTAAAAATATAATTAATTGTATATGTAATAAATATTTTTAAGAAAAAACATCACCTCCGATATAAGTTTTATTAAGTAAAAAGCCAAACGGTACTTAAAAATAATCAGAACAGGCCTTACATTTTAAAATGGAAAAATTGTTCCGAAAATGATGAAAAATAGAAACATATGATTTGTGCTTAACAACATAATCAGATCAAATAAAAACTACATGTATGGTTGAAAAAAAAAAATTTAAGTCTCGGTATCGGATATTAGCTCGTCATCCAAACTCTTTTGGTCTTGCTACCGGAGTGTTGCGAGACCCCAATCTCAGTTGCACACGCATACTTCTACCACCTCGGGTGTTAAATTTGATCATTTTTCCAATATCACATGTTTTCCTGCATTAAATGCTGACTTAGATGATACGGTGGATACTACAATGGCAAGAATCTTCTGTGCAATTATCAACAAGATCGGAAACTTTGATCTCTTTTATTTCCATCACTCCAATATGTTGAGGTCGCATGCCTCGAATGATGTGTTGAGATACTCATCGATCTCAACTAATCCCGATATTTGGTCAGGGTTGTTTAAGCATTTGGAGGATCAGGTTAAATCTTGATGAGATTGATCTCCTGGGAGGCTCGGTTTGAGCAGCTTTGGTTCTTATCTTATCTGAATGCCGCTCACAATATAACTTATATAAACAATGCAAGTATTCGGAAGCAGTAGTAAACATAGCCAAAACATTTATCTGAGACATTTCTAAATAAGTATGAAAAATTCCTTCAAGCAATGTTATTGTACCCGTTAATTTTACATATTGGTCAAGCAAAGAAGCAACTAAAAAAATAGGTGGAATGTTTTCGAAATACTAAAACCACTTAGCCCGCATGGCTTTGACAGTTGGTTTTAACAACTCATCATCTTTCAACTGATGTAAATCATGTGTAATGTTCACTAAATGAAGCAAAGCTTGATGAATGGATGGGTAGTAAACACCAGAAAAAAAATTCAGTAGCATCGTAAAAAAACTTAAGCAATTTACCGGTTTTGGAACATTTTTCCCAAACTTTAGTCGTAATAAATTCACAATCTATTTTTAAGTTCGTGAAATTCGTCAACAAATTTGCATACAGGAATACATCTTGCAATATTAAATATGTGGAGTTCTAGTAGGTTTGGCAATCCAATTTAAACTGTTTAAAAAAACAACTCTATTTGATTTTCAAAACAAAAGCTTTTAAATTCATGAAACACAGTAGGTCTTGATTTCAAATACGTCAATGAGTTCTGGATGGGCAGAATTTCATTTTGGAAAACTTCTAAACCCTTTTGCACACAAAGGTTCAAAATATGACACATGCATCTAATGTTAAAAAATGCACCCTTGAGACGTGGTTTCAATATTTGACTCAAAAGACGAGCGGCAACATCATTGTTTGAAGCATTATCAAATAAAATGCATAAGACTTTATCAGCACAAAAATAATCACGTAAAGTTTCTAAGATGCAATTGAATATGTGATAACCTGTATGATCCGTTTCAATGACCTTAAATAACAAAATTCATTTTTTTCATAATCCAATCAGAATCAATTCAATGAGAAGTAACACAATAAAATGATTGACCTATAAGTGATGTTCACATATTATAAGTGAATGCCACACAATGATCAAGAGCAGAAAAATAGGTTTGCAAATCTGATTTTCCGACTTCAAATAATCTAAACCTTTCTTTCCTAACAGTTTTCCTAGACACTTTTTTAAATGCAAGATTTAATTGTGATTTTATCCAAGATTCTAGGTACATATCTTCAGCTTGTGAAAAAAAATTTTCAGTAAGTATCATCCAAATTACCATGCCTTCTCTATAAGATTGTTGGTTAAAAAAAATATACCGGTGGCGCCAGTTGTAGACCCAAGTTGTGTTTGTTCTCTGAAACTAGTCTCGGCACTGAGGAGGACATTAAGATGTTGATTTTCAATATGTCGCTTCAGTGTTCTAGTGCCAGAATTCTTTCTATGCACCAAATTTTTCCTGCAATGTTTGCATTTCTCTTACCTCGACTCCCTTTCATGTATGAGCTCATAATGCTCTCAAACTCAAGCAATTAGTCTCAAGGATTTATCTTGTTCGTGCATTTCCTCCACGATGGGTCCATGACTTGTCGGTGTCGGTTGTGTTGGTGGATTCCTGGTCATAATCGCATCCAACTCTTGAACTTCATCATCCGATAATTAATCATCGAGTCCCAAATCATAATTCATCATATCGATTTCCACATCATTGCCGTGCAACTCTTCAATTGAGATGCTTCTATCGATGGGCTGAAAACGATGATGGAACAAGCTTCAGAGGATGGTGGTACGGGAAGATGAACTCTCTGTCACCTTGCCCTTTTCCTCTTGAAGCCATGAGTCACGAACTAATAGTAGTGATTAATGAAAAATTAAGAGGAGATTATGAAGATATTAGGAGGAGATTAGTAAGAAATTTGGAAGAGATTAAGAAAAAAGCTCAAATGCTTGAGAGAATATAGTAGAGAAAGAAGAGAGATTGAGTGGTGGTGTGAGGATAGAGGGAAAATGGCATTGGTAGTTATAAGGGGGGCTAAAAATTATTTGGACCAAAAAGTCCTTAAAATTTAGTTGATAGGAGGGGTGAAAATGAAATTTTAGGGGCTAAAATGGGGTAAAAAACTGTTGGAGGACCTATATTATAATTAACCCATTTTTTTAAAAGTTTTTGCAGGTTGCCGTTTTATAGTTGTTGTGCCCCAAGCCCAGACTAGACCGGCTGGTCCTAGGTTAGGTCCGGGCAATTCACGGGGCGGGTTGGTTCCACAATTGGGCTGGAGGTGGCCCACTTTGAGCCATCCTCTTCTCTTAGGGCATATTTTGCCCAAATTTACGCGGTTTTTTGCCAGGGTGGGGCGGGGCTGGTTTGACTACCAGGCCGGTCCCGGTTTGGGCCGGGTCAGGTCCTACCTCTACACTAAGGTTTGTAGTTTGCCCTAGCCTTGGACTAGGAGGGTAAACTCTAGCTCATCCTAAACCTTGTTTTGTACAAAAAAAAAAATTTTAATTGGGTCAACATTCATCTTTAATTGGGTGACTAAACTGATACTTTTAGAACTTTATCGACTTACCTGAAAATTTATTAAAGTATATGTCATTTTACATTTTTTCAAACTTTAGCTTTCCTTAGGTTACTTTCTTGCTTGACTAAATTGAAATTTTTCGAAAAAAAATATGAAGCTCATATTGCAATTTCTAAAAAAATTATGGACTCTATTTTTATTTTCCAGGTTTTGGAATGAAGTGACTTAAAGTTTGATGAATCAAGTTGAGGCTTTAGTAATTTGAAGTTTCATGGATAAGGATATGCATTTTACCTTGCCCTTTGAAGCTCTCATTCAACGCATTCTCTTGGAGTAGAGTTTTTGCTAATCAACTGCAATAGAATAGAATAGAGGAAGTTGGATCAGCTTTTACTATTTTAGATAACATAGCTCAACTTACTCCATTAAACTCCATATGCTCCATTCCCAAGTTTAGCCTAATAACAATAGTGCCCCTAGTTTTGGTGGAATACAACTTTATCCTTATAATTTCTGAAAATATTTAATTTAGTCTCCAAAATTTTTGAAAAATTTGTAAATGGCCCCTAAACTTTGATAAAAGTTTCAAGCATCACTAAGGCTTGAAAAATGTCCGTCTTAGTCATTGGAGAATGGAGATAATGGCATTAAGTGTCATGTCAGTTTTTTCCATCTATAGTAAAAGTTTTAAGATTGATTTTGTAAAACACAAAATATTTAGAGCTGATTGAGGCCAACTCATGTTTTGTGGGAAAAATTCAAAACTGATCCTTAGTATCTCTTTAATTAATGTTTATGTAATTGTAGTTCATTTTAGATTGATCTAGTCCATGAATATGCAAAATTTATTTAAGTATATGTTATTTCTATTACTATTAAATAATCTTTTTGTAAAACATTGATTAAAACTAGCTTATGGTATATTAGACATAATTAAAAGTTCTTATTTTTTCCATTGACTTTCTAAAATTTCATCCAAATCAAAATTTGTTAAATTGAAGAACCTTAAAAGCACTTCTAGAATATTTTAAAAAGTTCTATGTTTTTTTATAGTTTTCTGTGAGTATGAGTATGTATATTTAGGGATGGCAAATGGGTGGGAGGGTCAAGTTTGGGTCAGGTTATTTAGGTTTATGTTTAATTGGGTTAGCATGTATTCGGGTCCAGGTCGGGTTATTTGGGTTCGGGTTGATTTCAAGTTGAGTACATTTTAGGATTGGGTTAGGTCAAGCTGAGTTTATTTGGGTTCGGATCCAATCAGGTTGGGTTATCGGGTTTTATATTAGATTCAGCTTAATTGTTAGGTTTACTCAGTTCACTGATGCATAAGTCGAAATCATTAAATTGATTCAATTTTTTTGTTTTATTTTGATTAAAATTTAATTTAACTAGACATAAAAATAATATAAAATTTATGAAGATATATTAATATATAATTTATTTAATAAAATACTCTCTCTATATAAAAATGATTATATTAAATAATAAATAAAGACCTATAGTTTCTAAATATATACTTTTAAATTTTTTTCTAACAAATAATCTCCCTTCGTCCCATTTTCTTTGCTCCATTTAACTTTTTTGACTAGTTTGACATGAATTTATTTATATTATTTTTTATTAAAAAATTAAAAATATATATTTAAAAATTGTACGTCTTGATTTATTTTTCTTGTATAATTTTTTTTGTTTATGTATTAAAATGTTGAAAACAAAAACTTATATATTAATTGTTAAAATATGAATGATACAAATAATTTGAGATATAATGGGTAATATGAATAAATTCAATTCAAACTATTCCAAAAATTCAAATATTTCAAAGAATATAAAACAGAATGGGTATTATAATTTCTAAAACCTAATTATTTTTATCTCTCTATCACCATTTCATTAATCGTTTCCCATAGTTCTCACTCATTCACTTTACCACTCAAAACAGATCAACAGAATAGAAGAAACTCATTCACATATATTAAATCATAATTGTTCTAAAGTCTTTGCCGACCATATATTTTATATTGATTTAAGTTAAAATCGGGTCTTGTCAGGTTTAGTCATCAGGTCATTTCGGGTTTCGGGTTTCGGGTTCAGGTTTTCTTGGGTTTTACTTTAATCGGGTTCGAGTTCAGGTCGAGATGGGTACAGTAAGGGTCGGATCGTTAACTTTTCTGGTCAAATCAGGTTAGGTCGATCTTGGGTTCAGGTGGGTTCGGTCATGTCTTGGGGTCGGGTCAAATTTTGCCATCTTTATGTATATTGTATAAAAGTACTTTTTATTTGTTTAAAATTAAGAGGTGTTCCAATATAATAGACCAAATTATCCTTGCATTACATCGCATTATCATATATGATTCATGTAAAAAAATTCAATTTCTTTTCTCTTATAAAAAAAATAGTTTTATCGCTTATGCTGTGAAAATGGCTCATCTGATAATAAATATCGCTCAAATGGCTATCTAATAATAAAGTCTCTCAAACTAAGTGACTAAGTTGTGATATCGTTTTCTATCTTTTGTCTCAATTTATAATAATTTATTTTAAAACTTATAACACTTCACCATACAATTAGTCTTTAAAATTTTGTAGAATTACTAATAATACAATAATTACTCAAACAACGAACTTTAAATAAAATTTATTATAATAGCAACATAATGATTATCAAATTGATTAATTAACTAATTATATTTGGAAATCAATTGGTTTACTTTTTTTAATTGATCAATTATTGATAAAAGTTTTTCTTAGTTTGTAACTTTTTAGTTGTAATAGGTCTTTAAGTAGTTTTATAAAATACCATCAATTATATGATAATTCACAAATAAAAAAAACATGTATGAAAGTAAAAAAATTTAACCTAGACATGGACTAAAACAATAAAAAAAAATGAACTACAATTACATATTTTTGGACAAAAGAGAGATTAAGGATCATGTGTGAATTTTTCCCCTAACAACATAAGGTGCCTGACTAATTTGTCCTATTTCTCAAAGCTTAAGGACTTAGATATGAGTTGGAGTTAACTAAACAAGTTCATTTTATAGAAGATTGTCTCTACATATTGGTAATTTTTTTAGTATTTTCAGTATGGTTAATTAGCAAGATTCTTAATTAGGTATATTCAATGTGTGCACTTCAATATTTGTTAAATTAGATATACTTAAAATAATATTGGTAATTACATAAAACACAAATATAAATTATACATGTAAAAAGCCTTCCATGCAAAGGTCATAGATTGTGAGCTGTAGAGTGGTAAGAAACACACCTTAAATAGGCTAGATTGCATGATCTATCTTTAAAATATACATCATTTCACATATTTGTCACTAAATTGCTAAATGTTGCAAATGTAGGTTTAAATTAACGTTTTGTAGAAAAAATATCTCTCCTTCTGTTATCTCCATCAGTATTGATGGAAATTGAAGGCAAAATTCTAAAATTAGCCCATGAACTCACAAAACGAATACAAGACCCCAGACTTAAAGTTAGGGCAATTTTGGGGTTATTAATACTAAAATAAATGTAAACTGAAAATTTTGATGCTCAAAATTTTTCTAATCAATAATTTTAGCCCTTAAACTTAAAAAAAGGACCAATCTACTACGATATATATGAGAGCAGGAACTCTAGCAAAAATAACTTTTCATAATTTCAAAAAAGGAAACAAAATTTTCCACGCTTCCATGTGTACTTGGAAATGCACAATAAGTTGACATGTGGCAATTTCCATTTATACCCCTTTCTACACACAGGTGGCAGAGAATAATTGGGTCAATGTTTAATTTTTAACTAATCTCATAGGTTTCCATGACTTTTGCATCTATCTAAAACTGATGACACATGACACTGCCGTTTCGAAAACACAAACGTTGGCTAGATGTGCGACAAATTACTACTCCACTTTTATTAAAAAAAATATTTTAAAATATTAAAAAAATAGACACAAGCACAACAAAATCACATTTTTAACTAATTTTTTTGACCATTTGAGTCCATGTCTGCTGTTATACCCTACAACCCTATCACAAAATTTTTACATGCATTTTAGTCATGGAATTTATTGATTTGGCCACCTCATGCACAACTCTCTTCCTCATCCCCACTATCGTCTCTTCTCAATCACTTACGGTTAGACAAAATTATAGTTACAGTGACTATAAAAAAGGCAACTGAAACACATTATTGAATTTACAATTTCCACAACAGAAGTGATTCCATCCTCTTCAAGCTTCTCAACTAATTGCTGTTGCTACTCCTTTTCCGAAGCATTATTTTGCTCCATAAAAGCAACCGGTGTTGCCTTCTCTGAAGCTGTGTTGATTCCACTTGTTGGAACCATTCACCTGTTCAGACGATTTGTTTTAGTAACAAATAAATATTGTCAACACAATTCATGTTCTAATCATGATTTTTATCGTATTTACACACCTATTGTTTTTTTTTTCCTATTACAGGGAGTAGTCAACAATTCTCCAAACAAATTCCTCAAACTACAATGAAGTACGCCAATGCACCCATATATCTGAACATATTATTACCATTCATGATCATATTGCACTTATTATCTTTTTTTTTTTTTTGGTGAATCATTAGGTTTCAATTACCGTTAGCTAGGAAGCAGAAAAGCATGACCTCAACCTATACTTTACACATAAAAAGGCAATGTCCACAAACTCTTTCATCTAATGTTTCTTTTACTTTTAGTTCAGAAGGTGTACTCATTAACTAAAATGACAAGCTATAAACCATGTTTCATTCAGGGTCAGCAGTCATCAAACAAGAACCCGCAAAAGAAACAGAGACAAACATCAGGAAATAAACAGGTGCACATTTTGTTTATATGTGTGGCATGCGCACTTTTTTCCTTATATTTCTATATTTCTTTGTTGGTGTATGTTTTCCCAATGTTAGGAACCTAAGAGTTGCTATAGGGGGATGTTTAGGGTGGGGAAACATATTTTATTTTTGAATAACATAAAATCAATAAAATGGTTTGGGGAACTGTAATGTGGTCCAACCGTTTCATAATCTTATCTCTCAAATTTTTTTTCAAAAGTAACTAATACTCTTTTGTTCTTATTTTAAAACTATAGCGGAATTAATCTATCTTTTGAAAGTGTTATTCTACTTATTTTGACAATAGTACTTAAGTTTCCAGTTCTTATGGAGGTTGTAGAGGTTGTGTCGATTCTTTTTATTCAAACCCTTGAACAAGTGTGTGACAAGCTAAAAAAACCCAAGCCTACTTATTCAAATGACCTAGAAGGTGGTAAGTTTAGGGTCACTATTGAGATTGAGCTTGGGTCAGCTGAGGGGGTGGGTTCCACAGTTTGTCAAGATTCAAGGTTCATTATCTAGGAGGCTGGCATGTGCTAAGGAGTTAGCAGCAGAGGCCGATATTCATACAATTAGGGCTCATCATGGGTTTTTCATTCATGGCATCAATTTTGATACAAATGCTGGAATGCGGGAGCTGTTGACACAGAAAGACCAATAGATTAATGTGCTCACATTCCAGATGGAGTTGATCCAAATAGTGTGGGCAGCCATGAACAATGTTCACACAAAGCAATTGCATCAATTGCAGGCTGAGGTTGCAGACCTTAAGGCACACCTAGCTGGAGTGCAGCAAGGGAATGCTGACAATATCAAAACTGACCCTTCTAAGGCCAGCTATTAAGAGAAGGACCTTTTCCAGTAAAGGTCTTATTCACTTATTATCTATTTAGGAATGCTTGATTAAAGTTATGTTTTTCCTACTTTTAAATTTTTTTACAAGATTTTCATTTTCAGTTTTATACTTCTAGAATTCACCATAGTTTTAATGCTTTTATTTCTTTGTCTTAGCCCATTATTCTCATTTTTTGCTTACCCTATTTTTTTACAATTGCCTCACTGCTTCAAGTTTTCAAAAACCACATTGCATTTCCCTAAGCCTCTTAAACGTTGACACCTAACTAGGCGAATCCGTGAGCAAGGGTAGATAGGTTGACCATAGTAATTTATGTTAATCAATTTATTATTTTGTTCTTCATGGCTGAATGTATTAACTACTTCAAATGCGTAATTCAATGGAAAATATGAAGAGAGCATAGGGCTAACCTTCCATTCCTTCATTCTCAGCAATTACATCCCTTCCTTTTCCGGTTTCCTAACGTACCAACTCCTTCTGTTCCTCTTTTTAAAGATGCAAACAAAAAAAAATTAGTTAGTCATCTCAACCAAACATTGTCGAATATAATACTTTCGGGAGGTAGACTTTTCAAATTTATCACATCACCTGATATAATTTCGAGCGTGTACCGTATGCCCCACCCTTAGGCGGAGCAACATTTGCCTATTTGGAAGAATCATTCAGAGAAGTTTGGAAACCCCTTCATCTTGCTTCTTGAATTTTAAGATTCCAAATAACCCTAAAAAAGGTTTTTATTCTTCAAAAAAAAAAAAAACACGCGAATCCTTGACTCTAGATGTAGGATAACTGGGAAGGAATTTGACAACGGTTGTTTGGACAAACATATATAGAAGGAAAAAAAGAACAAGAAACCATCGCCGTTTAAAAAATCAGAAAATTTTTTCACCTCGGCAGCGTCATCGCCGGAAAATTCAACTTCACGATAGCGATTGGCCGAGAAATTTGTATGTATGTTGAAAATTACTTTAAAAACTAAAGCACCAGTTTTTGATTCCTTCTGCCCTAGGAAGTTTAAAAATCAATGCAGAAACTCTTTGTATCTTCCATAAAAAAAATCAAAAGTTCCACTGTAGATCTACGAGAATATGGTTAGAATTTGATCTAAGTTGTTCCAGAAAACACATGGCAGAGGAAAAAGAGAAAAAAAATTGAATGTTTACGTTCAGAAAATCTGGGATTTTTTTGCTCCCACGGTAGCGCTGCCGGCTGCAATTTGATAATTGCAGCGGTGATTGCTCAGGAAATTCATACACACGGCGGTCATGACGCTGGAAAACTCATCCAGGTGAAACCCTGCCACATATCCCCAGGAACCCTATTTTTCTAGAGAGAGGTGAAAGTGTCTGAGGGGTAGAGAGAGAAAGGGAAGGGTTCTGAAATGAGAGAAATCTGAAAAATATGGTATTTATTTGTTGTTTGTGTAGCAAAATACCCCTATCACTCCCTCATGTGTTCAGCGTGTTTCATTTATGTCTTTATCTCTTAACCATTGTCATTTTAACCCCAATCCTTCAAAATTTGGTATTTTGGTACTCCATTTGTAAGTTGTATGTTTTACAATTTCGCAAGTGAGTTATTATGTTGTAATTGCGTAATACTTTTTCATGGGCTGAAGTGATATTTGTGGCCCAACAATATATATCTCGCCCAAATTGTTGATTCCAGAAGTTGATCTCATATGTTTTTGTAGCCTATTTGACAAACCAAGGCCTGATTCTATTTTTTGGCCCACGTGTTTTAGTATTCATTTTGGGCTTGTTGCCAACCAATTTCAATCTACATTCTCTTCCTTCATCTAATATTTTGATTCATATTTAAGCTAATGTTAGATACCTCTTCATTCAAAAATTTTGGGCTACATTTAATTTTATACCTTCATACATTTTAATGTGGGTGTACATAGATTGGTTATTTTTGGGCCAATTGATATTTCTCTTTTCCTACTTCCTTAGCAACTTGCCCAAATTTGTTCATTGGCCAGCATCTATTTCTTAATTACTAACTTCTATATATTTCTCCCTTACTTTTTACTTTATACCACTAAATAACCTATAGTATTACCACAACCATCTTTTAATTAAGTTTTTAAATAAGGAAATTGAAAAGTAAGTACCTAGGGTTATGATATTTTCCTTAACTTTCCTGTCATAAATATCTAATTCAATTAGATTTTTCCTTTCACATATTCTATTCTCGTAGTTACTTATTACTTCAATGCAACAATATTTACAAATATGTTTCAATGTTTCAAAAATTACATTCAACCTTATTTATTATCTCCGCTCACCATGCACTCTCTATCTCATTGTGCAAATACAATTCTCTATCATGTTGCGTCTACCCATTGATGTTATTGTTCGTATTCTCTCAAAAGTCTTATTCTACTGTCCAAAAGAATCCGCAAATCTTGCACCCGTCCATAGCTTTTTTGCATTGGTTTTCACTATTCCCACAATTTTCACTTATTTTGATGTTTCACCACTCTTGTGGGATTGGTATCTGAACCAAGGTTCCCCTCAATTCAAGAAGTTGAAGGAGTCCAGCCGTCCAATTGCTATCTTTATTCATGGTGTCATTTTTTATTTCAAGTACGGAGCATTTAATGAGGGATTATCATTCATATATTTAGCATCTATATCTGGGATACCTATTGCAAAGTACCTCTGTGCTATTCTTGGAAGTATTCATGGCCCATTTCATATGAGACGGAGCATTGAATAAATTAATGCACTTAAACAAGAAGAGGGCAAACATTGGGGGAAACGAATAATCCAGCTTCGAGGCGAAGCTGATTTTTTCATTACCACTATTGTTAAGAGATGGCCAACACAAAAATGTGATATATTCATTCAATCTGTTGATCCACAACATCGTCATCGTCATTATGGAATGTGCATTCATTGCATCCTTCTCGCTCCTCGTATCAATAGGTGGACCAAGACTTACTATGAGATAGACGATCCTAGGTTGTGTGAAGAATGTATTGTTGATGATGAGTATAGGTCTCTACTCCTAATGGTTCGTAGGTTTGAATAGAGTTACCACTGAAGTGTCTAGCATTTAGAGGTTAGGGTTATATTGCTTAGCATTTAGTATTTTGTTTTCTCAGGCAAATCTACCCCCATTTAGTATATTTTCTTCATGAACAATTGCCATTAATTTTATTTAGGCTTCTTTATTATTCCTGTTTAATGTTATCTAGACAAGTCACAAAATTACTACAATGTATGTAAAAATGCGCACTAACTTCTCTAATGTTATTAACTTCATAATATATATTTTTTAAATTGTTAATGTTACGCTCATTCACTTCTCCCTCTTATTTGGGTGGTTTATTATTTATTTACCTTCACTCCATTAATTACAGTTATTGCATTTTCTTTCAGTTTCATTTCCCTATATTTCCATACTCTACACTTCCTCTTATAGAGTAATGTGTTTTAATTTTATTAATATTCTGGCACTGTCTTACATTCTTAAGGATATGGACTCTCGTGCATGAAAAGCACATCACATTTAGTTGCAACGTGCTTAGAGATAGGCTTGCCATCCTGCTCGACGTGATTCTTCACATTGAACTTCACATCCTTCTGCCATTCCGACTCATTCACAGTCTAATGTTTCATCTAGACCTCCACTTGCTGATATAACAAATTGGCAAGCCTTTAATGCTGCATTGAATAATCCCTCTCTTTCGAGTAATGAAAATGTTGCTGATGCTGCTTCTTTACCATCCCATTCCACACCATTGCGAGGTTATTCTACAGCTTTTGAAGTCAAAGATAGTTCTTCTGTTGCTGCAAGACGTTCAAAAACTCAAACAAGATTATCTTCCCATTTTGAACCTGTCACCATTATGCTCTTTAATGATTTCCCACTTGATACTCGAGGTATACTTACAATCTGTACCAAATATTTCCATTATCTTTCATTCATTTCTTTCTTCAATAAATACATGTTTTATCTTATCAGACATTCCTTCTCTGCAAACTCCCCAGCTCTAGAAGAAGTAGAGGAAGCCGCTGCCCATGCCCAACAACAATTTGAAGATGGCCATCAACATATGCTCTCTCTTTTGACTACTTCGCTACACTCCTGATATCATCTTATACTTCTACTAATGTTGTTACATCAAATAGGGACATGCTTTGAATATGAAGATCTCGGTAATCCAAACTATATTTGTCGCCATTGTGGGGTGATTATGTGGTATGAGGAATAAAGTAACAAGTCCCATCAGAGCAGCAACCTAGAATTCACTCTATGTTGCCAAAAAGGCAAGGTTTCCATTCCTCATTCGCCTCCACCACCAGAATTTATTCGTCAATTGTTTGACTATAATGGGGATGAGTTATCAAAGTATTTTTGAAGACATATCCGAGAATTCAATTGTAGATTCTTTTTCATTTTAACTAGTGCCTATGTGGATCCAACAACACGTGATGGACACGGCCCACCAACATTTAGGTCTTGTGGAATGAATTACCATTGCATTGGATCTTTATATCCTAGCACGGGTGATTGGCCTAGGTTTGCTTAACCATACATGTATGACACGAAACATGAAACCTATAACCACATAATGAGCTTTGGTGATGGAAGTTACACCGAGTATGATCAATTGATTGTTGATGGTATCATAATAATGTTTGACGAACACAATGAACTGGTTCAACTTTTTAGAATAGCACAAGATCGAATGGGTGACATGACACAGCCTCCTATACCCATCCATCTTTTAAGTTCTAGGGGACAAGATAGGCGATATGATTTCTCTACTTCTAATTAGGTTGCTATCTTATTCTATGGCATCAATAAGGAAAATGGTAACCATCATGATATATTGGTTTATCCTTGTGGTTCAGAACCTCATACAATTGACTTCTTCCACCCAAAACGTTGTGCTTTACATTTCCCTCTATTCCTGGTGTATGGAGAAGATAATTACCATTTGGAAATAAGTTACATCATAGTGGAAGAGGAATTATCTCATGTAGGAATTGTAACTCCAAGGGAATTCTATGCATTCTAAATGCAACAATGCCATACTGGTTATTCTCTTATCCTCCGTAGTGGTCAATTATTCCATGAGTATGCTGTGGATGCTTATTATGTAACCCTTGAATCCCATTTTTGTTGCCTAAGAAGGAATCGAGATCGATTCTGTGCAGAAATCTTATGTGGGTTACAAGATGCAGTCAATCAAGGTAACACAGATGGTTCCTTGTATGGGAAGAGAACCATTTTACAATCTTCTTTTGTCGGGGGACCAAGATATATGATACAAAACTACCAGGATTCAATGGCTTTATGTCGTGTTATGGGTTACCCTGATTTATTCATTACCTACACATGTAACACGAGGTGGCCAAAAACACAACACTTCCTTGAACTAATCCTTGGCCAACCCCCGAAGATAGACCAGATGTCATAGACTGTGTATTCATGATGAAACTCCACTAGTTTAGACAACATATAATTAAATGGAGGCATTTTGGTCATGTCATTTATGATATTTGCACAGTTGAAATCCAGAAGCGAGGCTTGCCTTATGCTCATATTGCACTTTTCCTTCATCTCGATGATAAGATCAACACTCCTGCTAAAATTTATCATCTCATCTCTACGGAACTTCCATATAAGGCGATTGTTTCCCATATGCTTCATGGACCATGTGGTCCTGCCAACTCACGCTGCCCATGCATGGTCAAGAATTCTTGTTCAAAACACTACCCACGGCCTTTCTAGAATAAGACAACTATTAATGAAGATGGTTTCCCTCTACATCGTAAAAGATGTGACAATCATACTACGGTCATTAATGGGGTACCACTGGATAATCGTTCAGTTATCCTTTGTAATCATGACTTGTGTGTGATGAATGATTGTCACATTAATGTGGAGCTCACTAATCTCGATATGTGTGTCAAGTATTTATGCAAATATATTTGTAAGGGTGCTGACATGTCTACTATTGTCATGGAAAGTGGTCATCTTGGGAAACATAACACTAACAGGACAAATGCAAATGAATGAAATGAGATCAAGGAGTATATGGATTGTAGGTTTGTCTCAACATCTAAAGCAATATGGTGCATTTTTGGATTCTTCATACATGAGCATTACCCTCCTATAGAAATATTGCCTTTCCATTTATCTGGTGAGCAAAATGTCATGTATCAAGATGGTGAAGACCTTCGTGATGTCGTTCGTGCTCTTAAGGAAAGTACAACGAAGTTTGAGGCCTGGATGCATTATAATGGTCACGATGACTTCAATCATACCTTAACATATGTTCAGTTCCCTGAGCATTTTGTTTGGAATAGGCAACTAAAAATCTAGACACATCGCTATCGGGGACGCAATATAGGGAGATTATACTTTGTACACCCCACTGCCGGAGAGAAATTTTATTTATGTACGCTTCTTAATGTTGTTAAGGGGCCACGATTGTATGAGGAAATTTGCACAGTCCATGGGGTTCTGTACGCATTGTATCGAGAGGCATGTTCTGCACTTAGTCTTCTAGAGGGTGACGGAGAATAGAATCATGCTTGTAGGAGGCATCTAAGTGGGCATCTGGAAACCAATTATGATAGTTATTTACTATCTTTTTACTATTTTGTCATGTCGAAGACCTACTTGCACTATGTACCCATAATGTTGTCTTTTTATGTGGGGATATCTTATACCGTCAACGAAGGTTCATGAACAATTCACAGCTTCTATGCACTGTATGAAATTGAATAGAGTATGAATAGGGTAGGAAAAAGTTTACTTGAATTTCCTACAATACCATACCAGCAAGTTGATGGTAGGATGTTCTTCTAGAACTCATTACTAATTGAGGAATAGAACCATGATAGGTGATGAATACTCATAAGTGTATTGTTATTAAGGATTTAAATCATCATTATACACTTTGAGTATGATTAATTTCTATATTCTGAGTATTTTTTCGATCGGGTTACTATTCATGCATTTTTACTATTCACCTATCATTATTCACCGACTTACTGTTCATACGCGTATTCACTGTACATACACAGTTTACTGTTCATTAATATTAAAATATATATTAAATAATTATTTTTTATGTAGGTAAAAATCATCACTTGACGGCCCTTCACAAAAAAAAATTATAACTGGAGCTGTAGGCATCGAAACTAAGTGATTCCAAATTCATCTGAAATCCAACATATAGGTCTTCAACTCTGCTTCATTCTGCAAGCTAATTTGATCGTTTTCATTGCCGAAATCTGATTATAGATGAGACTCTTTGTTATTTCATGTGCTGAAGAGCAGTTTTGGTAGAAAAATCATAACTTAAACTACAGATGTCCGATTTGAATGAACAAGCTATCGATTCAAAGCTAAAGAGGAGATTTACAACTTCTGTGCTTTGAGGAAGAGCTGATGTGATGTCTACGATGGCCGAAAAATTAAAAGAAGTTGCGGCCTGCCATTGTTGATTTGTATTTACCTACATTTTACCATTTTATTTTTACCATTTCACCCACCCCAAAACTCTATAAATAGGCACCTTGGGGGGAGGGAGAAGGATGCCATTTTCTTAGGCCTCATTTATGTTCTTGTATCATCTTTAGAATTTCTTATTTAGTTTTGTTCTAGTTTTCAATACCGAAGCTCGGTCTAAGTGTTTTCTCGTTCTTGTTCTTATTCTTCCTTTGATCTTTCAATCTATGTTTATTTCATCTTTTTATATGTTGTTTACTTTTATTATGTCTAACTAATCTTCTTTTTACTAAGGTGAAAGGGTGAAGCTTTTGGTATAGAGGTTATGATTGATTTGAATGGATCACAACGTTAACGGTATTTTCTTCCTTAATCTATTTAACTTCCTTCCTTGTTAAGTAGGAGTTTTGATTCATCATAGTCAAATCATTGGCACAAAAGCTCATTGATTCTCTCTGTAGAATATGGCTCTGCCGGCTATATTGGAATCTTGAGTTATTGTCAACAAAGGTTGGCATGATGGATACTTGAATCCATTAGCAAGCGTTGGCGTTTTAAGATCAGTGAACGTTAATACTAACTAAATTCCCCGATTGGGACCTCCTTTATGTGTGGATCTCAATTAAGTGGTAAGATGAGCTAAAATTAATCATAACCGATATACTAAAAGTAAATCCCCTAACCATAGCTATTTTATTTGAATTTGAATTTTTAATCAACACTTGTTCACACCTTACACCAAAACTTTCTTCATTAAAAATCTGTAATTTGTATTTCTTAATTCACTTCTCTGTGGTTTGACATTCGGACTCCCGAGATTTTATTACTTGCGATAACCTACACTTGGGTTACAACTGCTAGAGCGCAGCAAGTTGTTGGCGCCGTTGCCTGGGATGTAAAATTAGAGTACAAGTTTAATTTTTTTTTTCTTTTTGTTCTTTTTATTTTATTTTTCTTGTGTTCTTTATATGGCAGGTTGAGCCTCTTACCTCTTATTTTTTGTTAATCTTATTTTTCCTTATTTTTCTTCATTATTGAATGGAAGGCTGAGCCTCCTACCTTTTATTTTTTGTTCATATTGCTTCTTTTTTATTTTTCTTATTATTATTATTGTATGGAAGGTTGTGCCTCCTACCTAACTTGTTATTAATATTTATTTTTCTTGTTGTTATTTTGTTAATGTATAAAAGCTTAGTCACGTACATCAAGTGGTAGACTGGTAAGAGAATCTTCATCTTCTTCAAACATGGCTGAACAAATTAATGAACAAGAAGATAATCATTCTCTTCATAATGACCAAGATCGGCCTAGGACACTTGGAGAATACATGAACCCCATAAGAAATAGCACTCAATCATGTCTAATATTTCCTGCTGATGCATGTCACTTCAATTTCAAGCCAGATATTATTCAACTTTTACCAACTTTTCATGGCTTTGATTCTGAAAATCCATACTTGCATTTGAGAGAATTTGAGGAAGTTTGTCACATATATAACAACCTAAACTGTAGCATGAACACCATCAGGCTTAAGCTTTTTTCTTTTTCTTTAAAAGATAAAGCTAAAACTTGGTTATAGAATCTTAGGTCAGGCTCCATCAATTCATGGGATGAACTGCAACAACAATTTTTTTAAAAAAAATTTCCATCCCATAGAACAAATTCTGTCAAAAGAAAAATTACCACTTTCACACAAAAACCAGGTGAAACTTTTTACCAGTGTTGGGATAGGTACAAGGATTTACTTAACACATGCCCACACCATGATTTTGAAACATGGAAAATAGTTACACATTTTTATGAAGGTTTGACACCTAAGAAAAGACAAATTGTTGAAATGATGTGCAATGGAACATTTGAGGATAAAGATCCTAACGAGGTAATGAATTTTCTAGACATGTTAGCAAAGAATGTACAGAATTGGGACACCGCTGGTACCTATAAGGCCCCAGGTAACACTCAAACCCTTGTATCTAGTGGAGGCATTTATCAGCTTAAGGAAGATAATGACCTTCAAGCAAAATTAGCATCTCTAGCTAGAAAGGTTGAGACATTAGAAATCAAGAAAACTGGTCATTTAAAATTTGTTGAAGAAATTGTTTGTCAAATTTGTGAGACTAATGACCATTCTACTAGCAATTGTCCAACCTTGCCTACTTTCAAAGAATGCCTCCATGACCAATTCAATGCATTAAACAACTTTGAGAGACCAACCCAAAATCCATATTCGCAAACTTACAATCCTGGTTGGAGGAATCACCCAAACTTCAGTTGGAAAAGTGACAATCATGCCCAACCGTCACAACTACCTTTACACACCCAACAAAATTTTCAACAATCTCAAGGGTATTGTTGACACCCAATTTCGTCCGACTTTTTTTTTTTAAAAAAAAAATTAATTAAAAAAATAAAAAAATAATTAAAAAATTAATTAATTAATTATTATACAAAGAGAAAGAGAAAATTAAATAGTTTAGGGGGGCATTTTGTTAAGTTAATATCTATATGCGTGTGTAAAAAAAAATTATTAAAAAAATTAAAAAAATTATTATTATTAATTAATTATTATTATTACTGAAAAATTTTAATTAAGTTAATTAGTTTAAAATAAATTTTGTTTTATAAGGTTTTAGTTAAAAATAATATATGTGTATGTATGAAATACAAAAGAAAACTCCATAAAAATGACAAAATTGAAAAGTTTGGGGTAAAAATGACAAAATTTAGAAATTTTGAAAAATTTGACAAAATCTGGAAAATTTCAGGAGAATTTGGTAATTTTTCAAGTCATTTTTGGGCCAAACAGACGTTTTTGGCCCAAATTGACAGAAAAAGACAAAATTGTCTCAATCAGAAGTTTCAGGAACATCCCCAAAGTCAAAGAGACGTAAAGGACTGAAACTGTTATTTTACGAAATTAAGAGATAAGTCTTTTTTTAATTAAATTTCGAATTTTTTTAATTAAATAAATCCAATACCCCTTCCCCTATAAATAGGGGGTGAAATATGCGAAGGAATTACGAAAAAAATCAAGATTAGAGCTTCATTTTAAAAAAAAGGAAAACTGTAGCTAGGTACCTGGCCTCTCTCCCCTCTTCACAGAAATCCCAAACTTCTCCTCATCTGCTATCAATCTTTGTTTCGTTATCTCCTCTCCCCCTTCCCTCTCGCCGTTACCCTTGCCGCCAGTACCAACCCGACGCCGTCTAACCTCCCACCACCTTCCGCCATCACCCCCCTGTCGCCGCCGCGTCGCCGTCCTTTCTTTCTCCCCTCTCCCTTCCTCCTCCGCCTCACCCTTCTCCCTCTTCCTCCTCATCCTCGCGCCGCCGTCACCGCCAGTATTCCCCCTTGCTCGCTGCGCCATCGTCTCAGCCCCCGCCATCGCTGCCTTGCCCTTGCCGTCGCTCGCCAGAAACATCATCACCTGTTACATCCATTTTGTGGTATAATTCTCTTTTTAACCTTTCATTTTTTCATTTTCTTCCTTTTGGTCACTAACCTTTTTTTTTATTTCTGCAGAACTAACAATAATTTTTATATGTTTATTTATTATTATTATTATTATTATTATTATTTATGGAAGGTTATACCTCCTATTTTTTTAAGTTGATGGCCAAAAATCCCCACTTTATTTTTATTTATTTATTTATTTATTGTCTTTTAATTTTCCTTTATTTACTTTATGTGCTTTTTATTTGTTTATTTATTTATTTATTTGCATATGTTATTTAATTTATGCAATTTTTTAAGTGGATGGCCAAAAGCCCCACTTTATTTTTATTTAGTTCTTGTCCTTTAACTTTCCTTTATTTACTTTATGTGTTTTTTATTTATTTATTTATTTGCATGTGTTATTCACTTTATTCACTTTTATTTTTTTTAAGTGGATGGCTAAAAGCCCCACTTTTCTTTCTTTATTTATTTTTATGTATTTATTTAATTTATGCAATTTTATTTTTTTTATGTGGATGGTTAAACTTATTTCACTTATTTCACTTTTAGCCATAAAAAAAGAAAAAGAAGAGTTTTTTTTATATGAACAATTAACCTTATTTCACTTATTTTTTAGGGCTAATCAAGAATCCATTTTTATTTTTTTACAACAAAGCCCCCCATCCTTTATTATTCTGGAACACATATCTTTTATTTATTTCTTTTAAAATAACAAAAAAATTAACCTTTTATTACCTTTTATTAAAAAATTTAAAAAAATCATAACTAGACGATTCTTAAAAAAAATATATCAATTTTTTTAAAAATCTACGGATTAGATAATTTTTTTTAAAAAAAAAATCTTTCATCAAACTAAAAAAGAAAAAAAGGAACTAAAAATAAAATTTCCAAACAAAATTTATATTAAAATCATTAAAAATCCAATAATAATTATGACAAAAAAAAATTAATAAATAATTCAATAATTAACAATAAATAGAATTTAAATTAAATTTCATATCCAAATGATCCGATAGGATCCATGGTTTGGAGAAAAAAAATATCAAACTTTTTTTAATCAAATAAAGTATCCAAAAAAAATAAAATTAGTTTTTTTATATTTAAAAATCTTCCATCCAATAAAACAAAGAGTAATAAAATTTCTTTTAAATAAAAGAAATATATGAATATCAAGACTTCATATTTT
The DNA here is from genome assembly GCA_005392925.1 of Aquilaria sinensis. Taxonomy (NCBI): domain Eukaryota; kingdom Viridiplantae; phylum Streptophyta; class Magnoliopsida; order Malvales; family Thymelaeaceae; genus Aquilaria; species Aquilaria sinensis. The sequence continues at coordinate 52,345 of SMDT01000486.1, read as the reverse complement.
ACTTATAACAAAAAAATATAACTTTTTGGTTCCTTTATTAAATAAATAAAAAGACATAATCAAATGATTCCACAAAAAAAACAAAAAAAACAAAAAAAAGATAAATTATTTTTAAGTATATTTTAGACTTATCAATTAGATGTATATTTTTTAGACTTATAAATTAGATAATTATAATTACAAAATATAATAAACAAAAAAATCTTTTATCAAATAAAAAGAAAAGAATAAAAAGGATAATAAAAGCAAAAAAAACAAAATAATAAAATAAAATAAATATATATATTTTTTTTAAAAAAATTATTAACATTAAGACCATTAAAAAGATCCAAACTTTCATAAAAATTATGACAAAATTAATAATTAAATCAATAATTAACTTAATAAAAATAAGAATTAAAAATTTAAATTACTTTCATAAAATTTATGACAAAATTAATAATTAGATCAATAATTAATTTAATAAAATAAGAATTAAATTACTAATTTCCATATCTGGATGATCCGACAGAATTCACGGTTTGGAAAATATCAGCTTTTTAATAAAATAAATAAGAATTAAATATCAAGGTAAAAATCCATATTCAGATAATTCGACAGAATTTATGATATGAGTTATTATTTAATTAAAACATTTAACAAAAAAATTAAATTAAATTTCATGGAATTCTGTATCTGGGTGATTCAATGGAATCCATGATTCGGAAATATCTAAATTAATCACCAAAATTTTAAAATCCATATCAATTTAAAAATCTACATCTGAATGATTCAGTTAAAATTTCTAATTAGAAATTTAACTGAAATTATTTAAAAACAAGCAAAACAAAAATTGAAATCAACTGAGGTACCAATTTTGGGCGTTAAAATAGAGTTATTTTAACGTAACCGTACTCCTGAACCCCGAACTCTCGTAGACCATTTTTAGCTGTCCAATCGACCTGAGCGAAAACCGATTGGTGGCAACTCCCGACAACCCGCACGTTGCCACAGCTTGGCGACTCCACTGGGGACTTCCAAGTTTGTGAGTGGATGGCTAAAAGCCCCACTTTTCTTTATTTATTAATTTTTATGCTTTTATTTACTTTATGCAATTTTGTTTTTTTATGTGGATGGTTAAACTTATTTCACTTATTTCACTTTTAGCCATAAAAAAAGAAAAAGAAGAGTTTTTTTTTTATATGAACAATTAACCTTATTTCACTTATTTTTTTGGGCTAATCAAGAATCCATTTTTATTTTTTTACAACAAAGCCCCCCATCCTTTATTATTCTGGAACACATATCTTTTATTTATTTCTTTTAAAATAACAAAAAATTAACCTTTTATTAAAAAATTTTTAAAAAAATCATAACTAGACGATTCTAAAAAAAATATATCAATTTTTTTTAAAATCTATGGATTAGATAAATTTTTTTTTTTAAAAAAATCTTTCATCAAACTAAAAAAGAAAAAAGGAACTAAAAATAAAATTTCCAAACAAAATTTATATTAAAATCATTAAAAATCCAATAATAATTATGACAAAAAAATAATAATAAATAACTCAATAATTAACAATAAATAGAATTTAAATTAAATTCTATGTCCAAATGATCCGACAGGATCCATGGCTTGGAGAAAAAAAATATCAAACTTTTTTTAATCAAATAAAGTATCCAAAAAAAATAAAATTAGTTGTTTTATATTTAAAAATCTTCCATCCAATAAAAAAAAAAGAGTAATAAAATTTTTTTTAAATAAAAGAAATATATGAATATCAAGACTTCATATTTTACTTATAACAAAAATATAAATTTTTGGTTCCTTTATTAAATAAATAAAAAGACATAAATCAAATGATTCCACAAAAAAAAACAAAAAAAACAAAAAAAAAATTAAATTATTTTTAAGTATATTTTAGACTTATCAATTAGATGTATATTTTTTAGACTTATAAATTAGATAATTATAATTACAAAATATAATAAACAAAAAAATCTTTTATCAAATAAAAAGAAAAGAATAAAAAGGATAATAAAAGAAAAAAAATAAAATAATAAATAAAATAAATATATATGTTTTTTTAAAAAAACATTATTAACATTAAGACCGTTAAAAAGATCCAAACTTTCATAAAATTTATGACAAAATTAATAATTAAATCAATAATTAAATTTAATAAAAATAAGAATTAAAAATTTAAATTACTTTCATAAAATTTATGACAAAATTAATAATTAGATCAATAATTAATTTAATAAAATAAGAATTAAATTACTAATTTCCTTATCCGGATGATCCGACAGGATTCACAATTTGGAAAATATCAGCTTTTTAATAAAATAAATAAAAATTAAATATCAAGGTAAAAATCCATATTCAGATAATTCGACAGAATTTATGATATGGGTTATTATTTAATTAAAACATTTAACAAAAAAATTAAATTAAATTTCATGGAATTCCGTATCCGGGTGATTCAATGGAATCCATGGTTCGGAAATATCCAAATTTATTATAAAAAATATCCAAATTAATCACCAAAAATTTAAAATCCATATCAATTTAAAAATCCAGATCTGAATGATTCAGTTAAAATTTCTAGTTAGAAAGTTAACTGAAATTATTTAAAAGCAAGTAAAACAAAAATTGAAATCAACTGAGGTACCAATTTTGGGCGTTAAAATAGAGTTATTTTAACGTAACCGTACTCCTGAACCCCGAACTCTCGTAGACCATTTTTAGGTGTCCAATCGACCTGAGCGAAAATCGATTGGTGGCGACTCTCGACAACCCGCACGTTGCCACAGGTATGCACCATATGTTCCTCCTCTTAGGAAAAATCTTGAAGATACATTGCATTCATTCATTGAAAAGCAAGAGTCCATCAATGCTCAAACAAGTCAAACCATGATTGATTTGAAATATACTATTGCAAAATTTGCATATGCACTCAACATTTAGGAGAAAGGAAAATTTCCTTCTCAACCATAAGTGAATCCCGAAGGTCAAACCATGGATTAAGTGAAGTCAATCATTACACTTCGTAGCAGTAAGGTTGTTGAAAAATCCATTCCTGATCATTGTGAAAGAGACAATGAGTCAATTTCTAAGAGTAAAGAATGGGTTGAACCTATACCAAGCGAAGAACAAATTGAATCTCCACTAGCACCTCCATTTCCTTAGGCGTTAACTATTCCTAAAAAGGTGAATAAGAATCCTAAAATTCTTGATATCTTCAAGTAGGTAAAGATCAATATCCCCTTGTTGGATGCGATTAAATAGGTATCTTCTTATGCCAAATTTTTGAAGGATTTGTGCATTGTTAAAAGAAAATTGAATGTGAAAAAGAAAGCCTTATTCGCTAAGCAGGTAAGTTCTTTTATTCAAAATAATACTACTTTGAAATACAAAAATCCTGGCTATCCAACAATTTCATATTTCATTGGAGAACATAAAATTGAGCAAGCATTACTTGATCTGGGGGCTAGTGTAAACTTCCATATTCAGTTTACCAAAAACTAAATTTGGGTGAGTTAAAACCAACTGAAGTAACTCTTTTACTTGCTGACAGATCAGTGAAAATGCCTAGAGGAATCATTGAAGATGTGTTAGTCCAAGTTGATAAATTTATATATCCTTTGGATTTTATTGTTTTAGACACACCACTAGTGGAAATCAAGAATTCAATACCTGTTATTTTGGGACATCCATTTTTAGCAGCATCTAACGCTTTGATTAATTGCAAGAATGGATTTGATGAAGTTGACAAAATATGACATTGGAGTTAAATATTTTCAACTTGCTCAAGCAACCACCTGAAAAAGAAGATGAAAGTGAGGAACTTTGCCTCCTTGATACTATTGGGAAAAATCACATCAAAGAAGGGAGTATCTTTGATCCTCAAAAAAATTATCTGGTTAATTCATTTGAATCTATTATACAAATGGATCAGGATCCATTTAACATATGTTCATTACTTGATTCTTCATAGGTGAAGGGAAACATATGTTGGAAATCGAAAGTTAAGGAGCAAAATAAAATTCACACAATAAAGTTGAAGCTTTTACCCAAACAATTGAAGTACCTAATGCCAGAGAAAGATGCTAAATCAAGGCTGATATGCTGGATCATATTACTTCAAGAATTTAACATTGTGATCAAGGATAACAATGATTCCAAAAATGTTGTCGCTGACTATTTTTCAAGACTGATAACGAATTCAACAAGACAGATGCCAGCTCAATGGAGTATCCAAGATAAGAAGAAATTTCTACATGAGGTGACAAATTTTTATTGGGATAACTCTTATCTTTTCAAATCCTGTCCTGACCAGATATTTATGAGATGCATACATGAGGATAAGGTAAAAAGTGTCATTGAATTATCTCATTTTGAAACATGCAAAGGGCATTTTTTGTCAAAGAAAATAGCTGTAAATATTTTTCAGTTTGGATTTCATTGGCTTTCTTTGTTTAAAGACGCACATGCATTCTGCAGAGCCTTTGAAAATTGTCAAAAAGTAGGATTCATTTCTCCCCGGTTAAGTGGCAGATATGGTACTCCGTGGCTCTCAAGTCGGTTGTTTCAGTTTCCCATAATAACTGATTTCTTTCCCTTTCCCTTCTTTCAATTTCTTCTAAAAAAAATGGATTCTACTTTTTCTGCTTTGCGAAAGTACTTTCCTTCTCTCCCAATGAATGTTCTTAAAAGGATTTACCAAGCTAGATGTGAACGATTAAGAGTTTTGATACACAAAGGTATCCCTGAAGATGTGTGTTGGTTAATTGAAGCTAAGGTCTGTTTGGCTGGTGAAACCCCAGATACATTTGTGTCTTATATGCCTGACTTAGGCAAAAGCTCTTATGCCAAAAAGCGAAGAGCGAAAAGGTTACAAGTTTGTGAAAAATGTGGTCGATGGACTTGTGATACCAGATGTCGTTCTTTAGGAATGGTGTCCGATAATTGAGAAGATAAAATACAATTCATCAAGAATGGCCTGAGTAAAGATTCTTTGGATAATATCCGATTAACTTTTGAGATGCATTCTTGTGGATTAGTGCAAAATGAACTTCTTGGTTTATGGAGTATTTTTCATAAAGAACGAGACCGTTACAGTCTTGGGAATCTGACTTTAAACGACCATGTTTGCCAGTTTGTAAGAAAACTAGATGGGAAGCATATCCCCGACTCATAGAAGGCGTTGAAGCCGTTACTGGACGTAAAACCAGTGGAATATGTGAGCCACAATCACAACTACTTTACATTAATGTCATTTTATTTTTTATTTTTATTTTTTTCTTTACAGGTTGTCAATCCTTAATAAGTGATGAAGCATTGTGGAAGAGAGCAATCGGACTTATGGATCTGTTTATCTTGTTTTTCAGTTTTACTATCAGCATTTTCTTTATCTTGGTTTAAGTTATTTCAGGTATTTCATTTTCAATAACTACCATTTTAGGTAATTTCTTCTTCACTCTTCTTATCTATGTTTTGACATTAGGGGCAATATCTTAATCTGGTTGCGGAGAGGGATAGTTGTCACATTTTTTTTAGGATAATTTCTCTCATGCTGATATTAAAACCTTTGGACAAAGTCCTTAGTTTAGGATGGCTGAGTAAGAATTAATTTTACTCTTGAGACGCATCTAACCAGGCATGCTAGTTATAACATTTTGGGGTAGCTAGGTTTCAACCCTATTTGGATGACATATCTCACAAGTAATCTATATTTTCTAAATAAAAATATTAGATGAAACCTGAATACTAATTCCAAACATCCATTCCCTTGTATAATTTGTCAGTTTTATTGTCATTTTTTTATTTTTGTGGTAGTGTTGATTATTGATTTTTTCTTTCTTTCTTTTCTTTCCATGTTCAAGTACATGTTTGCATGATAGTTGCATGTAGGAACATGTAGCATGAATTTAGGTTGTTTGTTTGCATTTAGGAACCCAACTCTTGGAAATATCATCATTGGATGTATACCTTGTAAATTTGAAATGGTTGTTTATTTTTTAAAGCAGTTAAAGTATATTGCTCGTTACTTAAGGAAAATAAATAACCGGTGAGCACTTTTGAGCCTTAGTGTTTATTAGGATGTGTGAATTTCTTTGTTGAGAGTGCTTACTTTGTGTTTTGAGCTAGACTTTGCTTGGATGAGTGGTCTTAAGGACCCAGGCAACCTCACTTCTTGTATGTAAATTTAAGGATGAAAATGGCATTTTAGGGCCAACTACTTACCAAAAGGCTAACAGTGTACATTATCTTTTAGTGAGCCCCTTTGAGCCTTATAGCCTTATTCTTTGTTTGAACCCTATATGTTTAACCACTACCATTTCATTTTGATCCTTTATTTTCCTTGAAACTAGTGATACTTATGTGATTATGGGTTTAGAGAATTAAAATGAATTGTTATTTTTGGTAAAATAAAGAATAAGTGTGGGGTGTACTTCAGAATATGTTAGGTTACCTTGTGCTTAATTTGTTATAGTGGAAAAATTGGGATGGGTTGAGCTTAAATCATAAAAATTGAGTGTATATCATTGGTTGATTGAGTTTTAAACAAATTTTGATTTATGGTAGAAAAAGGCAAAAAGCGAGATCATAAGAAAAAGCCCTCGCAAAATAAAGTTAAACAAAATAAATTACAAAAAAAAAAAAATCTTCCGTTTCATAATACTTGGCCTCTGTTTCTTTTATGGCAGTCTAAAAAAAAAAGTGTTCTCTTTCCCTTTCAAATAAAATTATATATGCTCATACCCATGTGAATTTATATGAAAGTAAAAATGAAAGACATCTTCTTTTATCTTTTTTCGGATAGATGAACATGGGGGACAATTTTGAAAAAAGAAAAAATAATAATAACCTCAGCCTTAATATTTATGCAATTCAAATTAGGCAAGTTATTTTAAAATGGAGAGAGGTAAAAAAAAAAAAAGAAAAAAAAAGTGTTAAATTCAATAAGTTTAAAACTCAACCATACTTGTTTCTAAACTCATGTGTTGATAAGGAATTGTGTTTTGAAGAGGACTTGGAGACTTGGGTTGATTTGGGTATTTAGTGTTTTAGTGCCCATAATTATTGTTCATTGTATTACTAGTTCTCTTAAACTCCACCATTAAAAAGCCTCCATCCGATTTCCGCTTTCACCAAACCCAGCCTCATTGCAACATTGTATAAAGACCATTGGACTTAAATTTACATCTAGTCCCTTTTGGGAATCTAGTGAGGGTAAAGTTGGATCCCCTTGCAAGCTTCGAATTGAGAAACACAAAGTAAGCTGTTCACAAACCCACCTTAAAATAAGTGCAAATACTTAGGGAGTGATCTTCTACCTATGGTAACAAGGACTTAACTTTTTCTCCTTTCGTTAATTACTTGCAAATCAAGTTTACAAGTTTTATATATTCATAGCATGATTTGTCATGAGTTATTAGATTATGTATTTTGTTTATTTTCTTAGGTTACACTTGCTAGGGACTAGTAAGAACCTGGTTGGGGGGTGTGATGAATACTCATAAGTGTATTGTTATTAAGGGTTTAAATCATCATTATATACTTCGAGTATGATTAATTTCTATATTTTGAGCATTTTTTCCACCGGGTTACTATTCACGCATTTTTACTATTCATACGCATTTTTACTATTCAACTGTCATTATTCACCGACTTACTGTTGATACGCGTATTCACTGTACATATGCAGTTTACTGTTCATTAATATTAAAATATATATATTAAATAATTATTTTTTATGTTGGTAAAAATCATCACTTGGCGGCCCTTCATGAGAAAAAATCATAACTGGAGCTGTAGGCATCGGAACTGAGTGATTCCAAATTCATCCGAATGGCAACACATAGATCTTCAACTCTGCTTTATTCCACAAGCTAGTTTGATCATTTTCATTGCCGAAATCTGATTATAGATGAGACCCTTCGTTATTTCATGTGCTGCAGAGCAGTTTCGGTAGAAAAATCATAACTTGAGCTACGGATGTCCGATTTGAATGAGCAAGCTATCGATTCAAAGCTAAAGAGGAGATCTCCAACTTCTATGCTTTGAGTAAGAGCTGATGTGATGTCAACAATGGCAGAAAAATTAAAAGAAGTTGCGACCTGCGATTGTTGATTTGTATTTACCTACATTTTACCATTTTATTTTTACCATTTCATCCACCCCAAAACTCTATAAATAGGCACGAAGGATGCCATTTTCTTAGGCCTCACTTATGTTCTTATATCATCTTTAGAATTTCTTATTTAGTTTTGTTATAGTTTTCAATACTGAAGCTCTGTCCAAGTGTTTTCTCGTTCTTGTTCTTGTTCTTCCTTTGATCTTTCAATCTATGTTTATTTCATCTTTCTACATGTTATTTAATTTTATTATGTCTAACTAATCTTCTTTTTGCTAAGGTGAAAGGGTGGTTATGATTGATTTGAATGGATCACAACATTAACGATATTTTCTTCCTTAATCTATTTAACTTCCTTCCTTGTTAAGTAGGAGTTTTGATTCATCATAGTCAAATCATTGGCACAAAAGCTCCTTGATTCCCTCTGTAGAATATGGCTCTGCCGGCTATATTGGAATCTTGAGTTATTGTCGACAAAGGTTGGCATGATGGATACTTGAATCCATTAGCAAGCGTTGGCGTTTTAAGATCAGTGAACGTTAATACTAACTAAATTTCCCGATTGGGACCTCCTTTATGTGTGGATCTCAATTGAGTGGTAAGATGGGCTAAAATTAATCATAACCGATATACTAAAAGTGGATCCCCTAACCCTAGCTATTTTATTTGAATTTGAATTTTTAATCAACACTTGTTCACACCTTACACCAAAACTTTCTTTATTAAAAATCTGTAATTTGTATTTCTTAATTCACTTCCCTGTGGTTTGATATTCAGACTCCCGATATTTTATTACTTGCGACAACCTACACTTGGGTTACAACTGTTAGAGCGCAGCAACAGACGTGCTTTAGCTACAGAACATGTTGACCTTGTCCGCAATCTAAATGCTGGCCAACATCATGTATACTCAGCCTTGAACTGTGAAGTTGAGTCACCTAGAAGTGGTTTTTTCTTTGTGCATGGCAGCGGAGGCACTAGTAAAACTTTCTTATGGCACACAATCATTTCTAAGTTGCGATCATCTAGGCAAATTGTACTCGCAGTTGCAAGTTCCGGCGTCGCATCACTCTTACTACCTGGAGGAACAACTGCTCATTCTAGGTTTAAGATACCCATCCCTGCTGATAATACTTCTGTGTGCAACATCAAGTGGTCAACCCCGATGGCTGAGCGTCTTTGCAATACAAGATTAGTTATATGGGATGAAGCTCCTATGGCACATCGCCATACTTTTAAGGCTGTTGGTCGCACGTTCCGGGATATCCTATCTGTTGTTGACCCTGGCACTGTAATGAAAATATTTGGTGGGATACCGGTTGTTCTTAGAGGTGATTTTAGACAAATTTTACCCGTTGTGCCACATGGTAACCGACCACAGATAGTCGGAGCATCAATATTGTCATCCCCTCTATGGCCCCACTGTACGTTGTACTATCTAACACAAAACATGAGGTTATATAACTTAACATCACTTCATGTAACTACATTTGATGAGTGGATTATACAAGTTGGGGATGAATCTATCCCATCACGGAAATTATCTGAGGTTGAGGATGAGCTTACATGGATTGAGATTCCCAATCAGTACTTAATCCTGCGATCTGCTGATCCCATCACTGATGTCATTGCCTCCACCTACCCAAATTTGGTTCAAAGATATGAAGATATCATTTACTTGAAGGAATGAGCTATTTTTTCATCTACTAATGAAATCGTTGACCAGGTCAACAATCGTATCATTAGTATGCTCCCTAGTGATGTGCAAACATTTCTTAGTGCTGATATAAAGTCTCAAAAGCATCTGATAATTTTGAAGCACACACATCATTGTATCCAACAGAGTACCTTAACACCTTCAACTTCTCTAGTTTCCTTAACTACAAGCTGCACCTCAAAGTTGGTGTTCCAGTTATGTTAATAAGAAATTTGAACCAGTCTCTTGGTTTGTGCAATGGCACACGCATGTTTATAATGAGGCTGGCCTATAGGGTGGTAGAAGTGGAAATTATCACAGGTCTAAACACTGGTCATTGGTTTTTTATTCCATAGTTGGAAATGGTTCCTTTTGATAGCAACTTGCCTTTCTTATTCTATCGAAGGCAATTCCCATTGAAGGTTTATTTCGCCATGACTATTAACAAAAGTCAAGGACAGACGTTTAACCATGTCGGTTTATATTTGTCCCAGCCTGTTTTCAGTCATGGGCAACTATATGTTGCAGCATCACGGATCACAAGTCCTACTGGTTTTCATGTCCTTGTCGAAACAAAGGAGCCAAATCATACATGGAGGAGGAATGTTATGTATCTAGAAGTGTTTCATTGCCTTCACCGATCTTAATCATTTTTCTATTTCTTAAAGTATGTATGATGTTATTCTGAGTCAATTTTGTGCAACAACTTTCCACATTCTAACATCTAACCCAATTTTGCTGTTTTGTTCATAGTTGGTGAAAATGATACCTCACATCACTACTCTCAGTCAGTTAAGTCTGCTTACTTAGACATGGACTATCAAGGTACGAGTAACCCAACTTTAGGATGCTATCAGCGTTAATAACAATCAATGATTTGGGATATCGATGATTTTGCTTGATGAACAGGTTTTTTTTTTGTCATTCAAACTATTACTGTACCATGTTGTAGACGATAATTTACTTCTGTATAACTCTATTTCTTTACTCATTTACTGCCTTTTATTAGAATGACCATATTCATGCAATGACATCAAACTCTATATCCCCGAGATTCACATCAATTCTTAGAGAAAGAATGTATATATTATTTCCAATTTCTGCATATTCAAGGCCGACCGAAGATACAGACTAGTAACTAATGAACACTTAATTTGTTTCACCGCAAGTACAAAATTCACACCAGCCTCCATTCATGTACCAACAACTACAACGTACAAGTTTGAATTCATCCATTTTAATGAGATCCATTTGCGTTACTCTGCAAATATTCAACTATGTGGTACGTCTTCTGTTACTAAATTTTTTTTACATTAACCTTTACATTCTATTATTAATATAACTTGCTCCTCTTGTCATTCCAGAGATTGTTGACAAGCTAATCCAAATTGGTGATTTGACTGACATTGTTTGCTCCGATGGGGTGTCCACCAAGAAGCGTATCATCAAGGTCTAAGATTTAAGGTAATTTCCTTCACCTCGACCATATAGCCTATCTTTATAGAACCTCACTATATATGAACAATCTTAATCTTCTTACATTCTATGATTTAGTGGGGCGATGATGGCATAACTCTATGGGGAGATTAAGCAAATTTGTTGGAATTCAATTCATTAAATGAATTCTTCAAGTAACCAAATTCTGGTTGTCACCTCCACGTTTCTCAAATTGTGTGAAGGTCTATTATTTACCAAATACTAGTCAATAGCCCACGTTCCTTCCTTATACAAATTATTTTTGACTCAAATTATTCTGACTATCTAGGGCAATATAACTTGGCTTCCGACAAAGGTTTACGTCAATATCAACATCGATGAAGTCAATGAATATTTGAAATTATATGCATCACTTACTTATCTTCAGCTTTCTTTTCTTTCCTGTTATCTTTAATAAGTACATCGTTTATAATTCTACTAACCCTTTAACATATGCCATCATTTTAGACCATTAATTGGAACAGATGTTGTATGTGAGTATATGCATCTAGCAGCTGCACGTCACCCTGAGTTCTGGCTGCTTTATGGATGTCGAACAACGGTTGATGAAATTAAGAACCTGCTTGCTCATGGACCTTTCTTTGTAAGATACTTATTTAAGATTTTTTTAAAAATAAGCAATATGCCTAATTATACTAATCTATAGGTATCATCACATGGATTTCCTTTTCAATCTAATGACTACACTTGTCGTGCAACTATGTCTAACCTTCTCCTTGAATGAGGATGGTGGTATTTTGCGTGTAAGAAATGTCATAAGAAGGTTGAACCCATTGGTTTAACTTATTTTTATCATGACTGCAACATAGTAAATCGGGCACCCCCTATCCAGTATGCTTTTTCTACTTCTTCAATTGTATTCATTAAGGTTTAACACTTACATTTTATTTGAAGTAAGAACATTGATAGTGATGCTCTATATGTCATTTTAACTTTAAGGCAATTATGCGTGCGTTTGATTCAACAGGCACAATTTAATTCATGATGCTTGATGCAGTAGCTACAAAATTTTTTTGTTCTTCAGTTGCAAAACTTTGTTCCCTCGAACAATCGATTTCCTCTATTTTCTCACTACTTTTCATTTCTTTATTTTTTCCGCTATATTGCACATTTATTTTTGTCATTCCTTTCATGACATTAACTATTTTTTCCCTTATTTCTCCTGATGACATAGGATAATGGTCATGCTGCACTTCATCAGCTATTTCAACAGTTATTGAATCGTGAGCTCATTCTTGAGATGGAGCTAACGTATTTCAACTTCCAAAATCCTTTGTGCCCATTGACTTTGAAAAAGTTTCATACTATCAATCCAAATGATGAACAACATGCATTCCAACTTAAAAACCAGCTTGTATGTTTCTCTTCTCTTTATTCACTAGCTAATTCCCATATATTCTTTTTGGTATCTTACTTGCCAAGTGATCTTACCTATCAGTAACCAGGCCAATGTAGTCGTACATCATCAACTACTGAAATTGACATTGCCACCACTCTGTGAGTACCATCTTCGATGTTTTGTTCACTTTTCCTTCATACATTTACCTCACCCTTATAATCATACTTCCATGTTTCGACAGATTGGAACTTCACAATACCCCTCCCGCTTTTAATGTTGTTAAAACTGTTCATGATTTTGTATGGCACATGCTCGCAGCATATGAATGGTCACTCTTTACGCTCTTATGTTATTATTTTCCTTAACTTCATTGACACATTTTATTTACAATTCCCTTTACCCTTGTGCACTATTAATCACGTCTAAAAATATTTGTGTATTAACAGGATCGAACTATTGGAGACTTGTGATGTCGCTACAGAATTTCCTAAAATAGATTCCCCTTATAGACTATGACTGTCTCTCTACTCCACAAATTGTAACGTTTATTGTGTTGTACATTTATCTTCAAACTGAAGTTTAGGTATTATTTGTGCATTATTTACTGGAATCCAAATTTTTATATGAAGTACTATTCTGTCTATTAGACGGGTTATAAAACTAGTTATATTCATTTCAAATATCATCTTCTTTGTTGTTCACAATCCAACGTCAATGAAACTCAACCAAAAAAAAAAAACGAAGAAATGAAATTCCCTTCAAATAAAGAGCAATGGTAGCACCAACAACAACCCCAGCAAGAGCAATCCTTAGACCAAATTCCATAAAAAAGAGCAAGAAAACTACTTATTCTCACAGGCTACTCCTTGATCATTTCCAGATGTCGATAGCTATGGCTTTGGCTGTGGTGACGCATGCAACACCTGGTCTTTCTCCAGCCCCTTTGGCTTTGGCCACATCTCTACCTTTCTCTATGGCTTTACCTTCTTCCTCGTCCCACAATACAAACTTGTGAAGAACAAGTTAGGCCTGGAAATCACTTCGTAATCCTTCTAAGAACACCAGTTTGTCTTATTCGCTGTTGTCAATTCGCCAGTTAACCCTGAGTTAAAACATCATGCCCGCTCTCCATTTACCTACTTCACATCTTAAATCTCAATAGAACCAGATTTAATCAAAATCCAACACTTTAATTTTGTTTGAACAGATTCTCTGGCAAACAATCCAAAACAAAATTTTTTGACCTGATTCGAAAGCCCTATATATTCTCCATTGTCTATTCGCTAGCCACTTGGATAATCACAAAGGCCTACCCCATAAATTCTTCGATGTCTTTGATTCTTCATTGCCATCAACTCTTTGAAAGTCGCACAAATTCTCCACTGCCATTGATTCTCTGACCTGATCTGAAAGCCACACAAATTCTATGCTACCATCGATTTGCTGGCCATGGTGGAATCACGTAATCAGAGATAGAGAATGAAGGAGAAAAAGATGAAGTTCTAACAAGGATTGGGTTGAAGATGAAAAGCCGGAGATGAAGAGAATAGTTGGTTAGAGATGAACCGGTGGAGAATGAATAGAACATCAGGTCAGAGATGAAGCACTAGAGATTAAGAAAAGAACGGTCCTCTACCGCTGGCAAGAATGATGAAGCGCTGCTACCCCACCCTGACCCACAGTCATCTTCTGTCATAGACAAGGAAACTGGTGAGGCTCTAATCGTCAGGCATTCTTGGCGGCCGTGGTGGGAAGGAGGATTAGGTTTTGAAGAGAAGGGGAAATAGGGATTTTAGATTTAATTAATCCCAAAACTATCATGAATTTAGGTATAGGGGTTTTGTGTCCACTTTGCTTGAGTTTAGGGGTTAATTTTAGAATTTCACCTTAAATTTCCATCAACACTTACCGAGATAACGAAAGGAGGGGTATTTTTGTTACAGAACATTAATTTAAGGCCAATTCTTGCGTGCGCCTGGCGCACGCGTAAGCCATGCCCCTAAAGTAATTTATTTTGTACAATATAATCCCTAAGATTTAATTTTTGTTTTATTTCCTTGATGCAAAAAATAGCTAAATTTTCAAAACTTTTTTCCTACCAGTAATTAAAGGTTATTGTTAAAATTTTTACAGAATATCACTAAAATCGCATAGAAACAGTAAGATTCGTAGTTAAAGTGAAATGACAATAAGATTACGTAAAACGTTGATAGATAACTTGTAAAGATATTAATACTAATTGATAATTACTAATGGATAAAATATTTAGAAATTTGACTAAGTCTGCATAAAAACAAGAGGAATAAGAAATTATGAGGAATAAAAAAATAAAGAATTCACAAGCCATATTAATCAAAGATGTAGAAAAGAAATTAGGAAATCAGAATATTGCTAAAATGGATAAATGAGATGTTTATCAAAAGGGAACTTTTGATTTCAGAATGACTTATATCATTATAAGAATACAAAAGAACCAGAAGTTTACCGAAACAGGGTCACGTATAAGAATAAATAGTGCTTTCTATAAAAACAAACACTTAAGTAACAAAAACTAAGCATATAAAAGAAAGAACAAACAATGTATTCTAACAGAACAAACATGCCCTTCTAAAAGAACAAACATACCATTATGAAAAAACAAACATACTTTTCTGAAAGAACAAATACCAGAAGATAAAAGAACAAAAAGCTTATAGAAATAGGGTCGTATATAAGAACAAACACTTAAGTAACAAAAAATAAACATGTAAAAGAAAAAAAAAATAATGCCTTTTAAAAGAACAAACATGCCCTTCTGAAAAAATAAATACCAGAAGATAAAAGAACAAGAAGTTTACAGAAACAGGGTCATGTATAAGAACAAACAGTGCATTCTATAAGAACAAACACTTAAGTAACAAAAAATAAACATGTAGAAGAAAGAACAAATAATGCATTTTAAAATAACAAATACGTTGATAGCCAAAGGCTATCGCCTCTATCTGGCCGAACTCCCTGCCACAGTCGTGGCCAGAAGAAGCTGGCGCTACCCGAGAAAAGGTGTGATCAGGCACCTCGGGAGATAGCCGAAGAGCTCCGAGCCCGGCACGCCAGGACACTACTCGCCCCCCCAGGGTCGTGAACTGATCGCCTTCGGAAAATTGTCACCTGACATAGCGAGCCGAACACGATATCCCGAAGGCGGAACTCCCTGAAGCTGGGAAACCCCGAACTCAGGGCTTGTTTCCCGAAGAGGCTCTGTCCGTACCAAAGGACGACCTCACCCAGGGACCTCGGGAGTACGGCAGGGGTATTTATGGAAGCATTTAAGGAAGCCTCTGACACATCCATTCACAGACGCCACAAGCCGCCTCAAAAGGCGCTCTACCACGCTGACGCCATCAAAATCACATCATGGCCCGTCTCAGCACATGGCTCAAGGCAACCTGCTACCAACTATCTGTCCCCTACGCCCAGAAATTCAGGAACATCCGACCGAACACGTGTCGCGATCTGAACGGGCTAGGCACTCCTATAAATACCAGGACTTAATACCAGACAGGAGGTTGGTTGGCTGGCAAAATACGGCTCCCATTACCAGGCAAAACTCCTCAGCCCTTTGTGCTATTTTCTCCGCCTTTCTCTCAGCCACCACTGACTTGGGCGTCGGAGGCTCCCCCCCGGAAAAACACTCCGGGGGCCTCCTAACCGTTTTGTTTCTGAGCTTTCAGGCACTCTCCTTTGGGCTGTCCAGTCCACCAGGCGTTCTTCCTCCCAGAAGTCCCTCCACCAGTCACTATGACTATAAACGATGAGGCCCCTGGCCATCATTTGGCGCCGTCTGTGGGAACCCGCTCTGAGATCGCCGTCGTTGAGACTCGGCGTTCTAAGGACAAGGGACTCCCGAGGTCCCCGTCCGCGCCTGAGATACAACCGGTTGCTGAGCAAACACTCCCAGGGACTTCTGCGCCCGAGGAAGACCGCCCTCTGGTAGTCACCATGAGTTTCTTGAGGGACTTTCAGCGTTCGGTCGTGTCTGAAATGACACAGCAGATCGGCCGAAGGTGGCCACAGCAAGCACAGGCCCAGAGACCCCCCTCAGTGACACGCCCTCGGGAGAGGAGCCCCAAGCCCACACATCGCAGTTCGGGGAATGGAGACCCTCGCGAAGAATCATCCACAGAAATTATGGCCCTCGGGAAACGTTCTGTGGGACAAACCAGGTCCAAGCAGCCGAGAGTCTCACAGCGAAGCAGTTCGTCACCTGAGGCGAGGTCCTTGTCCCCTCAGCGCCGAACTCGCCCCCCGAAGAGGCGCCGACGATCCCCATTCCCTGAAGAAGGCCCTAGCGCCACAGTGCTCATGGAGAAGATATTAGCACGGCTGGACAGAGTGGAAAAACAAGTGGCCAGAAAATCCGTTTGGGCCAGACCCTCGGGAACATCCTGCGAAGATGACTCCCCTTTCACTCAGGCCGTCGTTGAGGCAGCCATGCCAGGCGAGTTCAGAGTACCTCGGTTGGAAATTTATGATGGCCGTACTGATCCGCAGGCCCACCTGACGAAGTACAGACGGAGCATGATAATACACGGTGCTGATGACGCTACCATGTGCAAGTGCTTCGAAGTCACCCTCACAGGGCCAGCCACGGCGTGGTACAATTCCTTGCCCCCAGAGACCATCACTGAGTTCCGGGAGTTGTCCACAGCCTTCACCCAGCAGTTCATTGGGAGCAGACCTACTGCGAAGATGCCTGTACAGATGTTCGACATAGAGCAGAGGAACGGAGAAACCATCCGAGACTATGTCGAAAGATTCAACAGAGAAGCTCTGAGCGTCCCAGACTTCTGGCCCGAAATCCGCATTCTCGCCATGACACGGGGCCTTCGGCGAGACTCACAGCTGTTCTATGAGTTCTCAAAGGACCCCCCGGAGACCCTCGGAGAATTTTACCATAGGGCGGAGCAACACATGACAGCCGAGGAACTGAGGATGGCTGGGCCGAAGTCTAGTCATCACGACGCCAAAAGGTCCAGTCAACAAGCTCGGCATCCCACCGAACAGGCAGGACGACCTCGGAGGATGCGGGGAAGGAAACCCCAAAGTTTCACACCATTGAGCACTACACGGACCAACATCATCATGGCACTGGAAAGGCAAGGGACGCAAATTCGTCGGCCAAGGGCCATGACCGCCGATAACAAAAAGAATGCCCAGAAGTTCTGCCAGTTTCATCGCGACCACGGCCATGACACCGAAGATTGCTTCCAGCTGAAGAAGTACATAGAGTCGCTGATAAAACAGGGCCAACTTCGGAAATACCTGAGGATGCAACCCCCGAAAGGCAGAAAAATGGAGGAAGAAAGGGCTGAAGATGAGGACTACGACTCCGACAGGCGGAGAAACCGAAGTCCAAAAAGGCGCCCCCCACCTCCAGCAGGGGTGATCTAAACCATCACCACGGGGCTCCCATCCTCGCAAAGAAAGCGGAAAGCCAGAGAAATTGCAGTCATGGAGTATCAAAAGTCCATCAAAGAAACTGGCTCGCAAAGATAGCTCCACCGTCGTCTTCCCCCCACAACGATCCGCTGCTGATCACGACAAAGATAGGGAACTGAGGCGTCAAAAGAGTGTTGCTTGATGATGGCTTAAAAGCTGACGTCCTATTCCCGCACCTGCTGCCGAGCTTGGGCATCTCCAGCAGCGAACTAAAGCCTGTCACCTCGCCTACTTTCGGGGTCGATTCATCCGAACTCCCAGACCTCGGATAGAGCGATCTCCCGTTGACAATGAAAGGGACTTCGGTAAGCGGAGGAGCTGAATTGTACGCCTCCACAATGGCAAGATTCATCGTCATGGAAGTCCCGTCCTCGTACAACGCCATCCTTGGAAGACTGACAATGGGGAACCTTCATATTCACCCAGATGTGAAGTACTTGACTGTCACATTCGCCACCAAGGATGGAGACGCAGAGGTCTTCCTAGACCAAGCCGAGGTAAGAAAGGTGTTTGTAAAAGCACGAAAAACTCCGGCGAGCAACCTCGCGCAAACGATGGAGGCAAAGGTGCTAGAAAAAGGCAAAGAAGAAAATCTCGCCAAAGCAGAAACGGAAGCAGTAGATCTTGTCCCAGGACAATCTACCCGAATAAGGAAGAGCTTGGCCGAAGGTGACAAGGAAAAACGTGTATCCTTTCTGCTGGAAAATAAAGATCTGTTTGCCTACTCGCCGAAAGATATGCCAGGGGTAAACCCTGGCATAATACAGCACAGCCTCAAAGTAAGCCCGGAAGCAAGGCCTGTCTGGCAAAAGAAACGAAGCATCTCATCCCACAAAAGCAACTTTGTCGAAACCGAAGTCCAGCGTCTCCTAGATGCTGAAGTTATCAGGGAGGTCAAGTACCCCGAATGGTTAAGCAACGTGGTCATTGCCACAAAAGAAGGTAGCAGCAAACTCCGGATGTGCATCGATTTCAGAAATTTGAACGATGCTTGCCCGAAAGACTCATACCCTCTGCCGCCAATAGATCAACTGGTAGATTCAACTGCTGAATATGGGCTCCTTAGTTTCCTAGACGCCTCCAGTGGCTACCATCAAATAAGGATGGACCCCGAAGATGAAGAAAAGACTGCCTTCATCACCGAGGGAGGAACATATTGCTATATCAGGATGCCCTTCGGGCTCAAAAATGCAGGAGCCACCTACCAAAGGCTGATGAACAAGGTCTTCAAAGACCAAATGGGGAGAAACATGGAGGTGTATGTCAAGAGCAAGCTGTCTGGCTACCACGTTGCAGATTTAGAGGAAACCTTCCAAAAGCTCAGAGCCTTCGGGGTCCGCCTTAATCCTGAGAAGTGCATCTTCGGGGTGACCTCGGGAAAATTCCTTGGGTACATGGTATCCGAAAGAGGCATCGATGCTAACCCCGAGAAGATTGAGGCTCTGCTTGAGTTTCGAACTCCTGCCACACTCTAAGACGCGCAGAGACTCACCGGAAGAATAACCTCTCTGAGCAGGTTTATTTCCAGGTATGGAGATAGGTGTCGACCCTTCTTCAAAGTCCTCACAAAGGCAGGAAAGATGGAAGGCGATCTCGGAAGAAATGATCATCCTTGGGATAAAGATTGCCAAAAGACCTGGGAAGAACTCAAAGTCTGTGGCCAGCATACCATGCCTTGGTACTCTACAACAACCTCGGGAGGGAGAGCCCCTCATACTCTACCTCGCCATTACAGAAAAAGCTGTGAGCTCGGTCCTCGTGAAAGAAGAAGGGCCAAAGCAATGGCCGGTCTACTATGTCAGCAAGTCCCTGCGTGGCGCCGAAATCAGGTACCCTTTGCTTCAAAAAGCTACATATGCCTTGGTGCTTGCAGGGAGAAGGCTGCGACCATACTTTCAGGCTCACCCCATCATCGTCCGAAGTAGTCTGCCGCTACGGGATGTCATGAAGAGGGATGATCATTCGGGAAGGCTCTCCAAGTGGTGCATAGAGCTGGGCGAACACGAAATCACGTATGAGCCTCGGAAGGCCGTAAAAGCTCAAGCACTGGCATATTTTATCGCCGAAATACCCATCACTGAGGAGAGCCATTCAGATCCAAAAGAGGGTGAGCCAGAATGGACCTTGCACGTAGATGGAGCCTCAGGATCCGAACACCAGGGAGCTGGAGTAATTATCAGAGGCCCCGAAGGCCTAGAAGTAACGAAGGCCTAGAAGTAATGAAGGCCATCAAGTTCAGTTTCAACGCCACCAACAACATGGCCGAGTATGAGGCCCTGATAGCAGGATTACGCCTGGCCAGAAAAATTGGCGTGAGAAACTTGAAAGCCCATAGTGATTCCCAGCTGGTGGTCCGGCAAATGGCAGGGTACTATGGCGCGAAAGACCCGACCTTGGCGAAATACCATGAGTTGGTAACAAAGCTCATTCGGGAGTTTGACGCCGTACGAATCGAAAATGTACCTCGGCGGAATAACACTGAGGCAGATTGCTTGGCGAAGTC
Source organism: Aquilaria sinensis (assembly GCA_005392925.1). Lineage (NCBI taxonomy): Eukaryota > Viridiplantae > Streptophyta > Magnoliopsida > Malvales > Thymelaeaceae > Aquilaria > Aquilaria sinensis. Next base: position 31,712 of record SMDT01000486.1, on the reverse strand, counting down.
AAAAAAATATGTATACCGAGGTGCTAGACCATCCGAGCATCTCAGTGCTAAGCATGACGACCTCGGGAGCAGGGTGGAAAGACCCAATCAAAAGATACCTCGCAGAGAATTTGCTCCCCGAAGACCCCGGCGATGCTGCAGGACTGCGAAGACGCTCCGGAAGATTCTTCCTGATTGGCGAAGAGTTATACCGACAGGGATATGCGAATCCGCTGCAAAAATGTGTGGATGAAGAGGATACTGAAATGGTCCTTGAGGAAGTTCACGAAGGCATGTATGGTTCACACATTGGAACTGATGCCCTTGCAGCAGTGATACTCCGCCAAAGGCTACTCCTGGCCTACCCTGGGAAAGGACGTAAGGCAGTTCGACCGAAAGTGCGGTAGTTGCCAGAGACATGCAAAAATCCAGAGGGCACCCTCGGAAATAGTAACCTCGGCAGACTATCCTTGGCCCTTTGAAGTCTGGAGCATAGACCTTATTGGGCCACTCCCCACAGCACCCGGAGGCGTGAAATTCTGCGTGGTAGCAGTGGACTATTTCTCAAAATGGGTAGAGGCAGAACCACTAGCAACTATCTCGGCAAAAGAAGTGCAGAAGTTCGTATGGAAGAACATCGTATGCAGATTTGGCATACCGAGGGTACTAGTAGCTGATAATGGATCCCAGTTCATAGACAAAGGATTCCAAGAATTCACCAGCGACCTCGGAATAAAGATGCACTTCGCCCAGTAGCTCACCCCCAAAGCAACGGGCAGGTGGAAGTATCGAATAGGACCATAAAAGATGGCCTGAAATAGAGACTGGGGGAAGCCAAGGGGAATTGGCCAGGAGAACTCCAAAGTATATTATGGAGTTACCAAACGACGCCCCGAAGAGCCACAGGGGAAACTCCTTTCTCACTCACCTCCGAAACGGAGGCCATTATCCCAATAGAGATAGTTCGACCTTCGGTACGGGTGCAAGTATTTGATGAAGGTGGTAACGACCTCGGCCTAAGAACCAATCTCGATCTGGTGGCCGAACACAGAGAAATAGTCGAGCTGAGAAGAAAAGCTTACCAACAAAGAGTGGCCGTGGCTATAAACTTACGGGCCAGGCCAAAAGAAATCAAGAAGGGAGACCTCGTTCTCCGAAAGGCCGACTTCGCACCCCGAAGGCCATCCCATGGCGTACTTGGCGCAAACTTGGAAGGACCCTATCTGGCCCTCGCCGAAACAACGAAAAGGCGTGTACAAGCTTGGCGACGTCGAAGGCATAGAATTGAAGAGCAATTGGCACTCGGGCGCCTTGAAAAAATTCTACGCTTAAGGTTGAGCGGAGGAGGTATGTTGAACAAAAAATGTTCTAAATATATAGTAGTATCTTGAGAAAATTTCTTAAGTGCAGAAATGAACAATATTCCGTGAAAGATGCTCGCCATGATAAAGCGTAGATATGGCTTTCCAAAGTCCCTTGAGCCGCCACGCTCGGGAAAGATGGAAAACAAAAATCTCGCAGAAGTACTCGCCGTAGCCAGCGCTGAGATAATTTCCCGAGCTCCCTTGAGCGAACGTGCTCGGGAAAATGGGAAGTGAAAAATCTCGCGGAAGGTTTTCCGAAGTCCCTTGAGCAAACATGCTCGGGACAACTGGAAAAACAAAAATTTTTGACTAAAGGTTTGCCGAAGTCCCTTGAGCAATCATGTTCGGGAAAAATTGGAAATGCAAAAAGCCTGCAAAAAAGACTTAGTCAAATTTTCTCAGACTTTCCAGAATGTCTCTCGAGTAAAACGTACTCGGGACAAAGGAAGGTAAAAAAGTTTCTTTGATCGCAGGTTTTCCGAAGTCTCTTGAGCGAACGTGTTCGGGACAATGGAAATAAAGAAACTTGAAGAAACACTTAGCCAAAAAATCTCCGTTAAGAGCAAAGCTGCCTTACAATAAAGAAGTGCCCGAAGAAGGAGTACAAAAAAGAAGGGAAGGAAAAGGGGCCCTAAAGAAGCCTAAGGGTTCGCGGCGTCCTGAGAGCCACTCGTTTGTCCACCCTTTTCCGCCACCTTCCGCGCTGGAATTGGAGGAAGCTTCAGATGTTCGATCTTGGACCATTTCCACCGAGGTCCCCCAGGAATGTTTAGACCCTCTAGAAAAGAGAGGTCCAGACCTGGGAACCTCTGGAGAACCTGGTGCCGAGCGAGGCAGAAGCCGTCCTAAAACGCGACCTTGTTCATTTGATCAGACTTGTTCTTCTTAAGCTCAAGGTCGTCAAGCTCGTCCTTCAGATCCCCGACCTCCTCTTCCAGCACCTTTATCCGCTCCTCCCCCTTCGGCTCCTTCTTCAAAGACTGGACCTCGGCTTGAAGGGTTTTCTTCTCAGACAAGAGTGTGACTATGATATTCTCTCTTTTTTTGCCTTGTCTTGGAGAAGGTCTTGGTTTGCAGCGCGCAGCCCCGCCACATGATTGCGGAGGTCGGCAATCTTCAGGGAGGAGTCCGCCATCAACACTTCCTTCTCCTTCCGGAACTCCTCCCGAAGGGTGGCAGCTTCCTCCTTCGCAGCATCTGCCAGCTGCTGGTTCTTGGCGGTCAATTCCGAGCACGTCGCTTTCGCCTTTTCTAGGGCCTCTGAGGCCGAAGCTCGGAATGCCGTCTGCCTGGCTACCCGAACTCGGAGAAAGCCGGCGTACCCCAGCAGCTGCAACGGAGATAAAACGCAAGGTCAGTAAGAGCCAAACACTTAGGAAAAAATTGAAAGGGAAGAGTTGTGAAGGATATACCTGAGCAGCATGCTCGGTGATCTTTGCGGCAAGGGTGTTATCCCCCGGGTGGGCCGCCGCTATAGCCTTGAAGGAGGCCTCGGTGAGCACCCCCTTCGAAATCTGCTTCGCCATTTCAGGACAGTCCTCGGAGTACAAGTTCATGTCCTCCGTGAATGTCCAGAAAGGCTCCTTTGGTATCTTCCCTTGCGGGACTTTGGCGTCGCGACGGGCCCTCGCCTCCGCGTGTTCGGCCGCCCAGTTCGGGGTAAGTAACTCCCCTGCAGGGCGAAAAAGAGAAACAGGTCAGAGACAAAGGCAATTCCAGAAAAAACAAAGGAAGTACACTTTGTCTGGAAACAAACCTGGCGGGACCTCGGCAACATCGTCCTCGGAGTCCTCGGCCTCCTCGGCCGAAATGCCCTTACCCTTCTGCTTGCGCCGCTCCTCGGCAGAAGGTACTTCTACCACTACATCAAGGAGGGCCTGCGACGCAGTAAGGACTTTGAGGAGGGACGTCGGTTGGAGGGACCTCGGAAGCAGCAGCCTCAGACGCCGGAACCTCGGCTGTCCCAGGCTCCTCGGCAGTCTCCTCGGGTATTTCTTCTAGAGGAACCTGAGCAGCTCTCTTTGCCCGTTTCCTCGAAGGACCCGCGCCAGTAGACTTCCGCCTTCGGGAAGCCGCCTTCTTCGTTTGATCGTCCTTCTCCACTTGGCCGGAGAAGAGGGACTTGTAATAGGCGGCAGTGTCGTCGCCCATCTCTGAAAAAGGAGAGAAACATCAGCGTAAGTCCGAGGAAAAAACAGCAAAGGAGTAGAAGATAACTCACTTTCGGCAAGCGTTTCGAAAGAAATCTCCTCCTTAAGAAGCTTGACCAACCAGGAATCTTTCCCGGCAATGGCAGGAGCTGGCATCCCGAGGTCAGTCTTGTGCTCCTTTACCACCTTTAGTTCCCGAAGGACCTCTTCGGTCATCAACTTCCAGTTGATAGGAAAAGGGTAAAGGGCGCGCGGAGAGACCTCGAGATCCCAGCCAGAAACAGCCCGAATGCGGGCGTCGAAATCCGCGAACACGGGAGCCAACTCTGGGGTCAGCAGCATCCTCGGATCACCAACGTCCGCATCCAGTGTTCCCTGAGCCCATTTGATCGGAACGTCCGACCAGGCTTCAGCCATCTTCATGAAGAAGAACTTCTGTTGCCACCCCCGCCAGCTATCCTTAGTGGCGAAGGTGAACATGAATTTCTTGCTCCCGGATCCCCGAGGTAGCATGAAATAGAAGCCACCCTTCGGGACCACAGAGAGCTTGTAGTACTGCATAAAAATCCTGAAATGGGGTTCTATCCCGAAGACGCCACACATGCAGAGGTAGGCGTTGAAATAGCAGAACGAGTTCGGGGGAAGCTGGTTCACCGCAATGCCATGAAATTGGCAGAACTCGCACACCATCTTCGGGGGAGGGAGGATACGAAGACCGGCCTTCAGCTGGGCTCGGAAAACGGTAACCTCCTTACTATGGTTTGAAAATGCGTAGTGGCTAGAACGAGGCAGCCTGGTAACGGCGTAAGAGGGAAGAAAGAATTTTTTCTTCCACCTCTCTAACTTCTCAGGGGTGGTGCAACAAGGATGGGCTAAAAGAGGCTGCCAGCTCTCAGGAATGGGCATTTTCGACATAAAAATGAGTTTGAAAACGGAAGAAAACAGTTTCCAGAGAAAAACTCAGAAGAACACAGGGATCAAAACGCGCTAAAAAACAAAAACCCATCGAAAGATTTGCCAAAATCTGAGGACGCCGTCGTGAAAGTTGGCTGGAAAAAAGGCTCTGATTAAGGAAGCTCCGCCACAGAAAGCAAGAAAAATGCAAGAACAGAGGCAAAGCAGAGAAAAGAGCAAAAAACAGAGGCAAAGCAGAGAAAAGAGCAAAAACGTAAGGAACTTATGATGAAATGGGCTATTTATAAGCCAGAGGTGGGTAACCGAAACGCCGTCATAAGTACCCTTTAGAGGCGAACCGACGCCGTAATTACTCTCTGCACTTGAAAAGGCGCGCCCTCTGTAACCAACGCGACTCTCCTCCAATGGCAAAGCGCCACGTGTCAACTGCCGCGAAAAAATAGGGGACACGTCCTCCAAACGTCCCTTGAAAGCTGGGACACGTCTTCTGACATCCCTGGAAAACTGGGACGCGCCGCTCAGACTGACACGCTTGGCCGAACAGACCTGCAGAAACAAAACGCAGACTCCGCCTCGAGGACGCCAAAAAGGCCAAGACCGTAGAGCCCGTGATCTTCGGGCAAAAGGCACGTCCTCGGAACAGGTTATGCTTCCAAAAAGACTCCCACAGACGACCTCGGAAAGAGATGCAAAACCGAAGTCTTCCTTCGGCTTTCCAAAGGGGGGCATGTGATAGCCAAAGGCTATCGCCTCTATCTGGCCGAACTCCCTGCCACAGTCATGGCCAGAAGAAGCTGGCGCTACCCGAGAAAAGGTGTGATCAGGCACCTCGGGAGATAGCCGAAGAGCTCCGAGCCCGGCACGCCAGGACACTACTCGCCCCCCCCCAGGGTCGTGAACTGATCGCCTTCGGAAAATTGTCACCTGACATAGCAAGCCGAACACGATATCCCCGAAGGCGGAACTCCCTGAAGCTGGGAAACCCCGAACTCAGGGCTTGTTTCCCGAAGAGGCTCTGTCCGTACCAAAGGACGACCTCACCCAGGGACCTCGGGAGTACGGCAGGGGTATTTATGGAAGCATTTAAGGAAGCCTCTGACACATCCATTCACAGACGCCACAAGCCACCTCAAAAGGCGCTCTACCACGCTGACGCCATCAAAATCACATCATGGCCCGTCTCAGCACATGGCTCAAGGCAACCTGCTACCAACTATCTGTCCCCTACGCCCGAAAATTCAGGAACATCCGACCGAACACGTGTCGCGATCTGAATGGGCTAGGTACTCCTATAAATACCAGGACTTAATACCAGACAGGAGGTTGGTTGGCTGGCAAAATACGGCTCCCATTACCAGGCAAAACTCCTCAGCCTCTTGTGCTATTTTCTCTGCCTTTCTCTCAGCCACCACTGACTTGGGCGTCGGAGGCTCCCCCCCGGAAAAACACTTCGGGGGCCTCCTAACCGTTTTGTTTCTGAGCTTTCAGGCACTCTCCTTTGGGCTGTCCAGTCCACCAGGCGTTCTTCCTCCCAGAAGTCCCCCCACCAGTCACTATGACTATAAACGATGAGGCCCCTTTGGCCATCATATGTCATTCTAAAAGAACAAACATACAATTCTGAAAGAACAAACATGCCCTTCTAAAAGAACAAACATACCCTTCTGAAAGAACAAATATTAGAAGACAAAAGAACAAGAAGTTTACAGAAACAGAGTCATGTATAAGAACAAACAGTACATTATATAAGAACAAACAGTACCTTCTATAAAAACAAACACTTAAGTAACAAAAAATAAACATGTAAAAGAAAGAACAAACAATGCATTCTAAAAGAACAAACATGCCTTTCTAAAAGAACAAACATGCCCTTCTAAAAGAGCAAACATACCCTCCTTAAAGAACAAACACCAGAATACAAAAGAACAAGAAGTTTATAGAAACAGGGTCATGTATAAGAATAAATAGTGCATTTTATTAAAACAAAAACTTAATTAACAAAAAATAAACATGAAAAATAAAGAACAAACAATGCCATGGTGTTATATATACATATATACAGAAGCAAAGTAGTAGTAGCGTATAGTAGTCTAATGCCATGGCGATTTCCAGCAGTCGTAGATCATCTTCATCATTGATTTGATACTTATGCATCGTGTTTTTGGGCTTGGTCAGAGGATCTTTTTCTAATTAGATTTATCTTGATTGGAATTTTATGATAGACAACAATGCTAATCCGTTTCACGCTGCCCAACCGGTAAGCTAGCTAGCTCCATTTTCTTCCTTCTCATGTTAATTTTATCCCAACAAGCCAGCTCCTTGTTTTAGCTGGGGTTTCTCGATATTGCTCTAACCAATATTTTTCAACAATTCTAGGATCCAACAAATTAATTAATTCCCTTAGTTTGACCAAATTGAAAACCTAATTAGTTTCATCGATCGGGTGTGTGTGTGTATGTGTAGGGATTTCGGTAATCGATATTGATGACTGACGTAGTAATGAGGAAACAATTTCATAAAAATCATAGTGCGTCTGTCGAATGATAATTTTTAATAAGTAGGGGTTGAAGTGATAGTAGTTATATAATAGAAGGAATGCTTATGGCATAAGCCAGGTTTACGCAATCAGTACTCTTAATTTAAACCTATGCTTGTAACATTTGACAATTTAGGGGCAAATATGTGCATTGCGTTTTATTTTAAGGGTAGATCATGCAATTTACCCCTCTAAATATTACTATCCCCATCCTAAATACTTTGCATTATTTTAGTTTTTTAAATTAAATTTGACTTAAATTTATTTATATTAATATTAACTAAAAAAATTTGTATTTAAAATTTTTTTTGTCCAATGAAGAATAAATTTTATTGAAGCTTAAGGAGGATGATACATTGCATCATGCCTAAAAAGCTCCAAAAAACACTAGAAGAAAATCTAACTTGAGCGACTGGAATATATGACTGATTTCCGTCTCATGGTAGTCACATGTGGTGAGCCCAATGACTGACATGTGATTGAAATATTCAGTCACTTACCAAACAATCACATTTCATTTACATATATTAAAATAAATTTTTATTTTAGTCACATAGATTAAAATATTATCTCTTCGCTAATCATTTCTCAATGGCAAATTTTTTTTAAAAAATTGACTTTTAGTCATACCTCAATCACAAAAAGTCACTATTTCAGTTGCTTCTTCACTATATATCACTTCCCTTCTTTCCTTCCTCATTTTTTCTTCTTGCTCTAGCCTCTCCTTCCCTGCTCTGTGCCTCTGTTTCTTCTTCTTAGCTTGTTGCTTCTTCTCCCAGGTTCTTTTTCTCTGTTTCTTTCTCGATTTGGCTTGTTCTGCCTATCTACACTCAGGTTCGTGGTCCATTTCCAGCTTTACATCCTATTCTGGTAAGTTTTCCTCATTTTTCTCTAGTTTGTATGTACATGTTGTTATTTTGGTTTAGATTTTAGTGTTATGTTTGTTTGCATTTTAGGGTTAAATTTAGTTTAAGGAATGTTAGGTTTAATTTTGTTTGCATTTTAGGGTTTAACTTTGGTTTAAGGAACTTAAGGTTTATTTTTTTAAAAAAAAATTGGTATTAATTTTTATTCATATTTTTTGTGTTATTAAATTGACTGTTTAATTTGTGTTAAATTGACTTTTAAATTTAGTGTTAAATTTCTATGAATGTTAGTGTTAAATTTATTATTAAAATTTTTGTACATTTTACTTAAATTAACTGTAAATTTTAGTTAAATTTTGTTAAGTTTAGGTAAAATATAGTTAAATTTCTCTTAATAATTATAACAATTATAATAATCATCATAATAATTATAATAATTAATTATTTAAAAATATTATATTAATCATACAAAATATTTTTAATAAATATAACAAATTTAAAAGAATATAACATATATCTATATATATAATATATATATATTATAATATATATATATATAAAGTGAGCGACTTAATTCAGTCACAGCATGCGACTGATTTTAGCAGTCGCTTTGGCACAGCATGTCAAAACACATGCAACTACTCTTTTCAGTCGCAACATTTAGTCGCACGTGGACATGCGAGTATATATTATGCGACTAACTTACTCAGTTGTATTCTAGTCGCATTATGCACTGAAAGCAACTATTGATTCAGTTACTAATTCTCTTCTACCTTGTAGTGACAAGAGATGAAAGGCTAGAAGTCCACTTAAAAGATCTTATCTCTCTCTTACACCAAGATGCAACAGCAACAACCCACATGTTTGTCTTTCTCGGAACAAAATAGACACTACAAAACTGAAACTTGTCTATTAATTATTGAACATCTTGGACAATTGGCTAGATAGACCAAGGCACTATACTCAAGGCACTATACTTTCTGAAAGGGCACCAACAAGCTGCTTTGAATTTGATTTTAGTTCAATATCTCAAATTCTCTTTTTTAGAGCCTATTTCAATCCTTCCCTTATAGCTTTAGCTTTTGCCACCAATGGCTTTGTAGTACTTAGTCACATTCCTCCCATAAGTAGCAAACAACCAGAATCAATGCTCATGACCACCCGAGTTCCTGTGATTCCTGAGCTTATGTCACAAGCAGCATCTAAGTTAATCTTTAATCTTCCACTATGAAGGAGTCTCCATTGATGATCATGAATAAGGCTAGCAACCCTATGAATTGACTCAACTTGCAAATTTGAACAATTCTCATCCACAACTCTTCTTGTTTTGATAATAATAGTAGTTGGATGCAAAGGTTTTTTCTGGAAGACAACTTTATTGTGAGCAAGCCACACAAACCAACAGGTGAAAGCTATTGTAGATCCCTGACCTTCAACCCCTTTACCTAACTAAGTCAGGCAAATATAGAGCAACGCATAAGAAATAGTTAGCTTCTCTTTACCTACCTGATAGTCAAGCAAGCCAACCCAAATTAACCTTATCCAATCACAGCATGGAAGTGGTTATATTTAAAAATTATAAGTCATATGATTTATAAATATAAATTTTTAAATTTTTTTTAATAAATATTAATATAAATAAATTTAATCAAACTTAATTTAAATAAATGAAACGGTGCAAAGAACTTGAGATGAAATGAGTACTCGGTATTGTGTTTGAGTAGGTTCAAGTGAATTAAATTCATACTTTAAACTCCTCTAACTCTCTCATTAACGTGTACCGAAAGTATAGGCTTCCAGGATTTTTCTTACAAAGTTGTAACAAAACTGATGTTAATATGGCAATTCAAACCAAATCTTACAACACCAAATCATCAAGGTAAGGCATGGGGGACCTCAAAATTGCAGCAACACCTGTAAACTGCTTCAACTGCTCCCCAAAAACTTGGGCACAAGAGTAAACGAAAACCTTCCCACTCGCCCCCTTCACCGTCTTCACCAGTTGCCCGTACCTCCTTCGCTCTTCCACCTTCTTGCTCCTCACCAACTCCTCCAGCACCAGCAGTGCCTCCACTGCTTCCATCTCCGTCACCACCTCCACGGAGGATATACCATAACAAGCCTGCCTCGATTTCTCTGACACGGCGTCCTTAAACTCCTTGAATGCCATTACCTCCAACGCGGATCCCGTGTCTTTTATTGGATTTACCACCGCTCTGTCGTGCAAAACGTCGTTAACAGCCCCTTCCTTCGCTTTCACCGTTACAATCCGCGATTTGTTCTTGGTTATGGATTTCGACTTTGCCGAGAGCAGGAACTGGCGGAGTTCGTCCCTGGTCGAATCAGGGCCCGCGATCACCACGCAACGCACCGTTTCGAAGTCAATGTGCTTCTTGAAAGCAGCGGAGACACTCTCCAGGAAGTCGCCGGGTTTCGAGCGGCTCTGGTTTTGGATTCACGAACAGAGCGTCGTTTCTCTGCTTCCAACTAAGAACAAGCGCGCGGATTCTCTGTTTATCAGAACCACACCCAATTCCGCTGTCGAACTTTTAGCGGATATATCTTTCAGAGAATGGATGGCCGCCGCATCCCATGATTTCTTCTTCAAACTAAAGCTCTTGTTCGTTTCGATCTCGACGGTATGGAATGCTCCGGTGGCAAGATACTCGTTGGCGGCGATATTCTTGCCACGAACGCGGATTACGGAGGAATCCTTCTCATAATCTACTGCGGTAATCCTGATTTCCAAGGTGAGTCGAACTCTTGAGCTGTTCGCTTTGGATCCAGGAAGAATAACTCGGCGGGTGGTTTCCGCAGTCCTGCAGTCGCCGGGCCGAATGAGGTGAGAGGCGAACCAGAGATCGTCTGGAAATTCTGGAGTCACCTTGATCTCCCCGGGCCTATTCAGAACGAGATCGTTCTGTGGAACTTTCATGTTTTCTTTTTCTCTTGCCGAATAATTGAAAGGGAAACAGAATTTATAGAGATATGCTTGGGCCAATCTGTATTACAACCCTTGTTTTTACCGAATCTGGCATTTTCCCCCCTCAAACTTCGATTTAAAAAATAGGTTACCGATTGCAATAAGGAAAAGCTCCACTTTAACGCATACGTTCTTTTGTTCTTTCTTGACTTTTTGGATTATGAACCATTAATTTATTTAAGTTCCTCATTTTAATCGTCATGGGTAGCTTTTTTGTAACGTGAATTTTGAGTTTTGCCAAAACCTTACTTTTTCCTTTTCATGATTTATTTGTGTTAAGCATACCAATAGCTCTCGTTCTAGCTAGTAGCTAGAATACAATTGGGTGACTTATGCTTAACTATTTTTAAATTACTAACTAGATTTAATAATTTGGTAAAAAAAACTGCAAAATTACAAAATAGCTATCTATATCATTTATATTACCATATTTTTCACAATGCATTCTTTTGCCTTTCTTTGAAAAAAAAAATATTGTACTATTTCTCTAAAACAATATTGATAGTCAAAGTGATGACTGAAAAGAAAAGTCATCATCGTGCTAGTATGGAGAATGCCAAAACTTCCAGTAGCACCAAAGGATAGTAGAGTTTTGGGAGCCAAACAAACACGGCGGAATATAACTAAAACCCTCCAGGATCTAAGTGAAACGGGGTAAACTGGGTGTTCGAAATTTTTATACTTAATTCGATTGAAATCTTTCATCCAACTGTTGAGTCGAATCACAAAACTTGAACAGTTGACGTGTTCAAGCTCTTTATGATATCCACACGAGCCTCTCAGGATCACCACACCTCCACCACGTCTCAGTAGATACGTTCTTCTTGCATTCACAGTGCTAACTTGCATTCTCCAAGGAATGGCAAGAGAAGAGTGTGGCTGATTTCGTCCCTTTTGGGAGATTAGAGCAAGAGCTATGAATTTCCTACTGGATGATATATTTATAGTGCGACTCAACTCCTAAGCCTAATGGTTTCGAAGCCCTAATCCAATTAGGTTTAATTTTGGGCTTAATAATGGCTCAACTTTTGAGCCAATTATTACTGCGAAATTATCATGAGACCATAACCCAAATAAATTAGCCCATGCACTCAAATAATCCAAATAGGCTTTATGCGTGCGACCCAATAAGCTCTTATCAGGTTGGTAATGATCATAAATCACATTTATGATTACAAACAATGAGTGGTGTCTAGCAACACATCATTGCTACCCAAGTGACAAAATTATCAGTGATTCAACTAAACCTTCATGATCATTATCCATATATGCTATTGTCCTTTTGTCCAAGATATCAAGACTAAGCACGAGACATGGAATGTGTAACTCTCGTATAGCCTGATCTATGGTTTCTTAATTATCAAGTAGACTAACTTAAACTAATGACATTGATATCTTATATCAACTCATCTGAGCATGACCATACATTTTCTTAGTCTCATTCTATCAAGGGGCCCAAAGATAGCACTCCTGTTACATAGGAGGGACAAATCTCATCTTAATCATACAAAACCCTCCGCATGATATGTGAAATACCCAATGACCACTTTCATGTTCACTCAGTTACAAGTAATCAAAAGGAAGTATCAAAGTATGTGACTCATATGTAGGAAACCTTGATGACCTTAGGTCAAAGAACTATATATATCATGATCACTATGAGAATCACTTATGACACTCATATAACGATCCATGTAGCGTTCTTATGGTGGGTCGGTCCAATACACAAGTTCTCTAATTTGTATCCATATGTAGACTGTATATCTTATATTAGTCTCTACATATGCTAGCCTTTACATATTATTGCAACCTGCTCCATGATAATACTAGACTAGGGACATTTAAGAATATCATTATTCTAAGGTTATAATTATGTTTATTACGTTATTCAGAAACAAAATAACAAATATAATTACTAGATTAATACCTCAATAAAATATCATGCCTCAATGTCCAAAATATAATCATCTTATGATTGGCTTTTGGGCACAACACTAACAATGACAACCTTAGAAGGCTCTCAAGGTGTGTATTCTTGGAGAAAGCCTCCGACACTCAAGTTCGTGTATGATAAATATGGTGAAAAGATAATTTGAGTGTTTGCTTGATGTGGTGGCAAACTTGTGACTTATAAATGACTTTCATAACTTGCAGCTAAGGTGGCCTTTTGTAACCCGTCTACAAACGTATCAAGTTGGAGGGATCTGCGGATGGTGCTTAGTTTGGCAGGAGAATGCCTAGTGCCTATGAGTAGGGATACAGAATCCTATTGCCATAATGTGGGCTGGACCTTGTCTTATGCCATGAGTTAAACCCAGTAACTCATTAGCAAGTCAGATTGATGTGGTTAACTAGGCTTTGACCTTGGCCGAATATTGTATCCCTTATTATTTCAATTTTTACTTTTTCTCACTATTAACAATTTTTTTTGTGCCTATCTTGTAATTAAACTTTCAAAAGCATATTATTTCCATTAGGGCATTTAGTGATTGAATTCACAATTTCTTAAAACGAGGAAGAAATGTGTACTTTTGCTCCCAAATTTACTAAATAAATTCAGCAATAAGAGATTAGATGTTTTTGTTTAGTGTTAACAACTACATACTACAAAACAAAAACACAACTAGATACTTACTATTTAGAAAAAATGTCTACAAACTATCTTCTTGAAGCTATTGAGAGGTTATTGAGGCAAAAAAAAATTATAGATTAGTTTCTACTACTCCCCTTATGACTAGGGATGACAATTGCATGGGTTGAGTGAGGTTAAATTATAGATCAATTTTTCTATTCAATTTTTGTTAAAATTTAAATTAAAGAATTCAATTTTTGATGTGTTAGTTTAATTTATATAAAATTTTCTTTTCTTAGTATGTTTAATTAAAAAAATTCCTAAAAATTTTCTTAATTATGTTTTAGTACATATTTAGGTTATGTAATATTATTGGTAATACTTTATAAGATATGATTATTTGTTTAGACCTAGATCCTTACTTAGTTATCACCTAGACACATACACCACAATGCTTTTGCTATGCTCCTATTCTGACAAAGTTGATATGATTTCCAACCTTTTCTATGAAATGTGACTCCAATTCACTCCATTAGAGACAAAAATACACAATTTAATTTAAAAAAAGATTTGAAAAATTCAAGGATCCATGTTGTAATTATTATGGGTGACTAAAATGAAATGTTGAATATTTAGGTACCTTGTTGCACTGCATGCCAAAGTTTAGGGACTATTGTTGTAACTTTGGCAATTGACCCACCAAGATCATTAAACATACTAAATATGAAAGTTACTTGTTTTGGAATAACATAAATATGAGACTTACTAAGTATGGAAGTCCATAAATATGGGACTTACTAAATATGAAAATTTCCAAAAAACAGAAGTTACTAAATACGTAAGCCTCCAAATATAGGACATACTAAATATAGAAGGTATAAAACGGAAAGTTAAGGTTTAGAGTAAGGCTTAGGATTGAGTGTTAAAGTTTAGGGTTTAGGGTTTTAAGGTTAGGGTTTAGTGGTTCAGGCTTAGAATTAAGGGTTTATCGTTAAGTTTAAGGTTATGCTTAAGGTTTAGGGTTTTAGGGTTTGTGGCATGGAGCATCTAGTGAGCGAGCTTTTGGAGCGGGATGATTGTGTGAAACCAAAAAGGAAATCCCGAAAATAGGTCATACACAACCCTTAACTTCCAAAGGCCATAACTTTTGTTGTAGTTATTAGAATGTCTATTATAATATGTCATTTGAAAGGAAATTTAACACTCTATAGTTGTCACAAAGGTGTTTCCCTTTATAATTGGGTATTTTAGGTCAAAATTCCATCATTTTGAAGGGTATTTAGGCCTTCAAAGTTCGTGACAATTTTCTTTCCTAGTTATTTTTGGTTTATTTATTTATTTTTGGACTTGGGTTTCTTATATGAACACAAATAGGCCTTATTACGAGTGATTCTCATTTTTCTCAATGATTAAGTTTGTTGCTTGATCAAATTTCATTTATCATTGTGCCAAGTGTTATTAGAGCTGATTAAATCTCTTACTCAATGGCTGGTTACGGTAGCAAAAATGGACAATGTGCTGCTAAACACCCTAGGTTAGAGGACCAAAGGGTGGCATTATGAAAGATGGAGCAATGGATGATCCAATGATCAGAAGATCATTTGGAGGCATGCTTTGAGGAGATCCTGAAGAGACTTGGTGCCTTTAACCCTCTTGCCAACAAGGATAGGGACAAAGATAGGCAAAGTGCTATTAAAGAACCCACCATACGCCATGCTGTTTGGAGACCTATTCTTGCTCCAGGTTAGAGACACATTGTCAATAATAGTGACTCTTAGTCGGATCATGATTACCCTTCTTATGGTGGATTTCAAGGCAATCAACATGAAGGAGGTTGTGATGGAGACTTCAAGTTCAGGGTTGATATTCCCGCCTTTAATAGAGATTTCAACATTAATGGTTTTCTTGATTGGATAGCAAGGGTTGAGTGATTCTTTGAGTATCATGAGGTCTTGGAGGGGAGGAAAGTAAAGCTAGTAGCTTGCAGGTTGAATAAAGCTAGTAGCTTGCAGATTGAATAGAGACAGCTTATACTTGGTAGGAGAAGATAAAGTAGAGGAAATGGCATCACGAAAAGGATTCCATGTAATCATGCGCACAAATGAAGTAGATGATTCAAAGAGATTTTTTACCCTCAGACCATGAGCAAATTTTATTTCAACAATACCAACGGTGTCGACAGAGATCACAGTCGATCTAGGATTATATGAAAAAATTTGTTCGATTGTCCCAACACAATGATCCAGGAGAGATAGAGGGGTAAATGATTTCACAATTTTTGGATAGGTTGAAACCTAGACTACGGGACAAAACTGGGGTTCTTCCTATTTGAACTTTTTCTAAAACTTTGGATTTAGCGTTAAGGGCAAAGTTTCCTCAAAGAAATTTAATGGTAAAAGGATCAGGGGGTTCAATTGAGAAGATGAAGGCGCTGCTTGAACCTGCTCCACGCAAGAATCGATATCAGGAAAAAAAGGCAGCAGGCAAGTAAAAGGTCGAAGAGAATTAAGAGGCTCCAAAGGTAACAAACCATTGCATAAGACTAGCACCTAATTTCTGTTATCATTGTCAGGAGCCCGGGCACTTATCCAACAAGTGTCCACTTTAGAAGTGTTGTTGATAAGGAGGACAATAAGGAGACTGTTTGTGGTCCTAATGGGGAAGAAGAGGAATATAAGAGCTAGTAGGAACACGATGATGAGCAAGAGAATGGTACAAAAGTTATTGTTAGCCCCTAAATAAAGAGACCAAACCTAGCACCATCAGTTGTTTAGTACCAATGCACAATAATTGATTTGTTGTTTGATGCGATTATTAACAATGGGAGTTGCAAAAATATCATTAGCAAGGATGTGGCGTGACATTTGGGGTTGAAAATTGAAAAGCATCTAGAACCTTACACAATCAGATGGATTAAATCAATGGATAAAATTTAGGTGATTTAACGCTGTAAATTACCTTTCTGCATTAGGCAGTATTAAGATCAGATTTATTTTGATGTTGTGGATATGGATGCTTGTCACTTGTTATTAAGTAAACTGTGTCAATTTGATATTGCAATATAGTATGATTGGTGGGATAATGTGTACAGATTGCAAAAATGAGGCAAGAAGTTCATGCTTCATATCCAAACCCAAAACTTTTAAAGTAGAGGGGTGAACTTTTCTTACCCTTACACATTTTGAATGAGAGTTGACTGCAGCAATAAGGAGGCCAAAGTATTTTATGCATTAGTAGTAAGGCGGGTAGAAAAAGCTCTAGAAGCAATTCAGACGCTGTTTCAGGAGTTTCAAGATGTGATGCTGGAGGAGTTGCTGGATCACCTTCCATCCATGGGAGACATTCAACACCATACTGATTTGATTCCTAGAGCAAGTATGCCCAACTTGCCTCATTATCAGTAGACCCAAAAGGAGTGCAAGATCTTAAGGGAGAAGGTGGAAGAGCTGTTGTGAAAAGGATATATTCGGTAGAGTATGAGTTCGTGCACTATACTAGCTTTGTTGACACCTAAGTCAGATGGGAGGTCGATCATGTGTACTAACAACCAGGCCATCAATAAGATTACAATTGGCTACAAATTTCCTATACTCCAGTTGGATGACATGTTGGATCAGTTGCATGGATCGACAGTGTTTTCCAAAATTGATCTCAGGACCAGGTGTCACCATATAAGAATTTGACCTCGCGACAAGTGAAAAATAACGTTCATGACCAAGGATGGGTTGTATGAATGGTTGTTTATGCAATTCAGTATCACCATTGTGCCAAGTACATTTATGAGAGCGATGAACTAGGTACATAAACCATTTATTAGAGATTTCATTGTTGTATATTTTAATGATATCATGATTTATAATCTTTTGGAGGAAGAGCATGTTTCACACATGCATCAAGTACTCAGTCTTGCAAGAGAATAAGTTCTATATGAATATAAAGAAATGCAGCTTTATGACTAGCAAGATATTATTCTTGGGCTACGTAATTAGTGTAGAGAGGAATTAGGTAAATGAAGCCAAGATTCGAGCCATCAAAGAATGACATACACCGAAGACAGTTTCTAAAGTTTGGAGCTTCCATGGGTTGGCCATCTTCTACAAGCAGTTCATTTAAGATTTTAGTAGCTTTGCTACCCCTATTACAAAGTACCTGAGGAATAAGAAGGTTCATTGGGGTAAAGAGGTAGAAGCAAGTTTTTCCTTGCTGAAGGAAAACTTGTGCACCATGCCAGTGCTTGCCTTACTAGATTTTAAGGCTCATTTTAAGGTAAAGTGTGACGCTAGTGGCATGGGAGTTAGTGCTATCCTTTCTCAACAATGTAGGCCTGTTGCTTGTTATGGTGAAGAACTTTCTGATGTTACGTATCAATGAACTACTTATGAAAAAAAGTTCTATTTGATTGTGCATGCTCTGAAGGTATGGGAACATTACTTGATTGGTCATGAATTTATTATTTATTTTGACCATGATGCTTTAAAGTACATGAATAGTGAAGCACATAATAACACAGATATGCATGTGAGGTGGTCCCAGATTTTCATAAATTTCCTTTTCAGCTTAAGTACAAGGTGAGAATTCAGAACAAGGTTGTAGATGCCTTAAGTCAGTGTGAAGATTTATGGTTGACATTGAAATAATAGACTGTTGGTTTTGATGAGTTGAAGGAGGTTTTTGATACTGATAAGGATTTTTTTGGCGTTTGGGAAAAATGCAGCAAACATCACCCTGTAAATGACTTCACATTCATGATGGTCTTCTCTTATGAGGTAATCAACTATGTATTCCTAAGACTTCATTGAGAGAAAAGGTAATTTAGGATTTGCATAGTGTGGGTCTAGCTGGTCATATAGGAAAAGATAAGACTTTAATAGCAGTGAAGGAATGATATTATTAGCCACATATGCATAGAGATGTATCCAGATTCGTGCAAAGATGTTATGTGTGCCAAACTGCGAAGGGTTAGTCTCAGAATGTGAGTTTGTATATGCCTCTACCTCTTTCTGAAAATATTTGGGAAGATTTATTTATGGATTTTAGTCTTGGAAACTTTGTGTTTGTTGCGGTCGATAGGTTTTTCAAAATGGTGCATTTTATTGCTAGCAAGAATACATCAGTTGCAAGTAAGATTGCTAAATTTTTCTTCAAGGAGGTTGTTTGCTTGTATAGGGTAAATATTTGGGAAGATTTATTTATGGATTTTAGTCTTGGAGACTTTGTGTTTGTTGCAGTCGATAGGTTCTTCAAAATGGTGCATTTTATTGCTAGCAAGAATACATCAGCTGCAAGTAGGATTGCTAAATTTCTATTACGTTAGCTTGGGCAGAATTTGCTCACAACAATTTTGTTCATAGTACCATAGGAAAGTCCCCCTTTTTAATGGTTTACACCAAACCACCCCAACATACTTTTTATTTAGTAAAGGCTAAAATTAGAGTGAGTAAGGTTGCAAAAAATGTGCCAGAATAGTGACAAAATATTCAAGCTAAAGTTAAGCAGAAATTGGAGCAGGTAAACAGGAGGTATAAGCAAGCTACTGATAAACACCGCCAAGAGTAGATTTTTTAGGTAGGTGATCAAGTGATGGTGTTTCTACAAAAGGAGATGTCCCCTGTGGGTACATATGGCAAGTTGTAACAAGGAAAATATCGTCCATATAAGGTTCTGAAGAAGGTTAACAATGATGCTTATATAATTGATTTGCTGGATAGTATGGGAATTTCCAAGACATTTAATGTGGTGAACATTTTCCCTCTCTACCATCCTGACGAGCCATTGTACCTAGATTTTCCTGACAACTCAAGTTCAAGTTTGTCTCAAGTAGAGAGGATTGACATGGAGCATCTAGTGGACAAGTTCTTGGAGCCGGCAGATTGTGCAAAACCAAAGAGAAAACCCCAAAAATAAGTCTTATGCAACCCTTAACTTCTTGAGGTCATAACTTTTACAGTAGTTGTCAAAATTACTATTATAATATGTTGTTTCAAAGGAAATTTCACACTCTATAGGTGTCACAACATTTTGTGACTTCATTTTTCAAGTAAAAATTTCATTATTCTGAGGGATATCCGGGTCTTTAAAGTTTGTGTCAATTTTCTTTTCTAGTTATTTTTGGTTTCTTTATTTATTTTAGACTATCTTAAAAACCTATAAATAGGCCTTCCTATGTTATTATTAAAGGGCCTATCAATGATATTGAAGTATTTTCAGAGTTTCTTGTTATCTCTATGAATGATTCTCATTTTTCTCATTGTTTAAACGTGTTGCTTGATTAATTTTTTTTTCTCACTGCGTCAATTTAGGATTAGGGTCTTGGTTTTATGTTCAAGGTTCAGAGTTTAGAATTAAGATTTATAAGAAAGGTCAAGGGTAGAGTTCAGGTTAGAGTTTAAGTTTATAGTTTTGAGTTTAGATTTAGGTATATAGTTTATGGTTAAGATTGAAGGTTTATAGTTAAGTTTAAGATTAGTGTTTAGAGTTTTAGGGTTTAGGGTTTAGACTTAAGCATTATGGTAAAGGTTAGGGTTAGGGTTTAAGTTTACATTTTAGAGTTTAGATTTAGGTATAAGGTTTGCTGTTAGGATTGATGGTTTATAATTAAGGTTAGGGTTTGTGTTTAGGGTTTTATGGTTAATTAATATATACTGGGCACAAATAAAAAAGAAAAAATATATGGCTTTAGTTACTGTATTCAAAATTGGAGCCAATTAATTGGAAACAAATATTACATAAATTTGTTGTTAACTAGAATACAATTAGGACAAATTATTTGCTCTTGCATAATATGCTTATGTATTATATTTGAAGTTTTGAATTTTTTTTTTCTATATCTTCTCATTTGATCAAGTAAGAGTGAGCTTAAATGTATCTTCTTTATAAGAATCACTACAAGACAAGCAAAAAAGCAATAAAAATCACTACAAGATAAAAATATAAAAGCTACTATAATTTCAGTCACAATTAGTCACAAAAAGGAGACTGAAAAGTGACTGAGAGTTTCAATTACATTATCCCTAGTCGCTCTTGGAAAGTGACTGAAAATAGCAACTAACTGAGTGACTAAACATTTTAGTCACTATTTTAAGCAATTGAAAAGTTAGTCACTTTTCTATTTTTATTTTCTTAATTATATAAATTAGTAATTATGATAAATATTTTGTTTTTAATTGTTTTTGTCTTCTTTGAATCATCTCTTACTGCATTATCTACCAAAATGATTTTTTTACTCCTCATGTGATTCTTTAGTGTGAGAGCCTAAAGTGACGTACTTATTATATATTTTTTATCATGTCTTTTTCTAGCTGAACAAAGATGAAGATGGTGGCGATTATAAGTCTGAGTAGTGTGAAGTTGAAAATCAAGTGATTAAAGAACAGATTTGACTCTTGGAGAAGGTGGGCAGCGATGTCAATAGCACTGGAGAAGGTCATCCTAGAGTGCAAAGGGGCAGAGTACGTTATAGGCAGAATAACAACAAACCGGAGAAGGAGCATGAAGTTTGAAGCAACAGTGGCAAAGCGGAGAAGGAGAACAGGAAGGATTTTTTGGGAAAGTTGAAAGGACAAGAGATGAGGAAATAGGGAAATAGAGTAAACGAAGGTTGGAATCGAGTTTTGATTCCATTCTATTTTGGAGAAATTATGAAAAGAAGATGAGGAAATTGGGAAATAGAGCAAAGAAACTAAAAATAGGAGTGTGAGGGAGTTGGGAAAGAGGATGAAGCAGGATTTAGTTGGAGAGAGATGTGATTCTGATGCAGGTGGATTTTTTTTTTTGTTTTGGAAAATGCCTGTAAGTGACTAATTGGTTTAGATTATGCACTGAATAGCAATTGACTTATTTGCAATTACGGAATTAAATAGTGTTGTATAACATGGCATAAGTGATACGTGGTACAAATATTTTCATATTTTATCATTTTTTTACACAAAATACCACTGTATACCATGGTATTTTGCAGTATTTTGTATACCGGTAACTTTTTATGTACATTTTCTTAAGAATCTATGGCATACTGCAAATACTGTTAGGTACGTGCCGAGGTATTCTATTTTTTGCGGACATGTGTGAGTTATTTTTTTAATCATTTTACATCAAAATATCATACATAAATATATAAAATAGTAAATTATTATTAATACACATATTTTAACATAAATATTTACTTTTGTCTTTTGGACACTTTTTTCTTTTACTTTTGCTTTCTTTTTGTTTGGGTGTTACAAAATGTATTGTTTCTTTTTTCCTCTTGTATCAATAAATTAGTTTTTTTGTTGATATTTATTTTTCTCCATACATATATATATTTATTTTTTTGTATAAAAATATCTTCTATCATATATATGTTATTTATATTTGAAAAATTATGATGACAAAAATTAGAATACATATGAAAATGTAAAAAAAAAAATTATTTATCTTATTTCATCTTAAAAAAATATTCTAAATTCTTGTTTTTTACAGAAATAGTAACAGTATGTAGCACGAGATACTATGTAGTATACCTTAAAAATATGAAGAGCGGTATATCTAACGGTAACGATAATCAACACCTGGTTTGCAACTGACTTTTTTAGCTATTATTTAGTCATTTCTTACCCATGACCCACATATGAGCAACTGAATAATGACTGAAGATAGTTGCAACTGAAATTTAGTGAAAATCTTTGTTCAATTTTGTGCAATTCTCTTATAATGAATTCATGGAAATAAATGTTGAGGAAGTCAAGTGCTTTGACTTCATTCTTACATAAACATTGGAAAATTAACTTCGTTTCATGAAACTTTAGATTTTTTCCTCTAGTATCTCAATTTACTATGAAATCTCAGAAGACACATAATGTCACGGCCCACACAGGGCACTGCCCATGCACACCTGTTGTTAGCCCTAGATGTATGACTGGTGCTATTTCGAGCACTGAAGGATGTGTGCACTAGGTGCACCCACAAGGTGTGCTTGAGTGCCTATCGCTGGCGCCTAGAGCCCTCACTGGGGGCCTACCCGGACATTACATGCATGTGTTCTCAAGGTGCCTCTTCATGTGTCTATCACTAGTACTGGACACCTACCTGGGCACTAGGCATAGTGCACTATGTGTGTGTCTCGTGTGTCTTTGTCACTAGCCAGGGGTGCCCACTAGGGCTCTTGCTGGGCACTATCTCTAGTGCACTAGGAAACATGCAAGGGCACTGACGAACGCACCCTAGGAAGCCTACCTGCCTTAGCGCCAAATTAATCTTGCACACCAAGGCATAATCACTTATTTTCATTCATCAATGTTTATACTCTTGTACTTTTCAAGTGTGCATATAATCATGTATGGCAACCAAGATACCCATTCATAATTGGTTTTGAAAACATATACTTCCATGCATATGCCTAAGTACATTCCAAAAAGGTGCACTAGGAAACTTCATTACCAAGCATCCAACACATAGTTATAAACTTCATAGATACATAGATAACATCTCCTTTCTAAGGCATCCATGCCTCCTACACATACCCAAATATACATTAGCTTGGTAATATGACCTAGAGCATTCCAAAACCTTGAACAACCAAGAGGAGAGGTTCATACATACATGGAACTACACATAGCCGAAAGCTACTAATACAACATAAATAAGCAGTGTGGTTAGAAGTACAAGCCCCACCACTAGACCCATGCTCATAAGTGCATACCACATTACATAAGCCATCGAGCACATATCCATACCACAAACTAGACTTGTCCAACAACTATATACAACCTGCAAGCAACATAACCATATGAGCTTACACATTTATATGGACTTGTACTACTACTTATTGAGCCATTATACCAAGCTAGTACACATAACTCCTAGGTACCCGAATACTCAAGTTTTGGCACACACGCAACTCAACCCTCAATATCCTTTCCTGAAACATATAAACACATGGCATGAGCTATATGTATAACTCAGTAAGGGAATGCATACAGCTTTTACAAGCTAATTTAGTTAAGCCCGAAGCGTAACCTCCTTAAGCAATGCTACAACCTGCAAAACAAACACAAAGACAAAAAAAAAAACACAACAATGCAATATAATATAATAACCAATTAACTAGTAAGGGTTAGCAAGCACAAACAATCACCAAAGCACACAACTCACACTCTCTCCACATTCCCATTGGTCTCGGCCAACAATACCACTAGCAAGTACAGTATAAGTTAATTTACTTTTTAGTTCCATTACTCAAAAATCAACACATAGAGCTCCAAGTTCACACATGAGTTAGCTGACTCATGAGTGAGCTTTAGTACTTGCCATTAATGTAGCTAGCTAGCATACTAACACATATGCCCGAAAGTAATCCATAGCCCTTACAGCAAACCAAGTTCATATAGTTTTATGATTATCCCTTAGATGCTTAATACTCTTCTATAACATGGAATTTAACCAATTCAAGAAGAGTATAGTGTATCCCTTACCAAGCCGTGCCCTTGAACCTTCGGCCTCACTTTCAAATGCAAGATTTCATGCTTAACAATGCAACTTCAAGATCACCTAAGGCCAAATTGCACCTAATTAGCCTTGATTCTTCAATTTTGTCTCCAATTCATCACCAATCCAACAAAACACAAGCCTCTCCAGCCAAGAACTAAATTAAGCTTAACCTAGGAGCTTTGACCTGAAAACAAAGGAATTAGACTAAGTGGAAGCATGCAAATCCGGATAAGTGCCACATGGCGTAAAAATGGGCAAAATGCCTTTCTCGGCAAGGTCACTTTTTAGCATGGTGCCATGAAATCCCTCATTAAAAGATTCCCTCATCTTAGTCACCCAAATATGCATGCAAGTGGATCATCGTGCTTTAGTTTCTTTCACTAAACCTTTAAGCCTTTAAACGTGCACATGTAGGTCTCGGGTAAGCCTACCTTTGATAGCCCTCATTGTGTCTCCAAGGCCCACCAAGTACCTTACTCACTCTTATGCTTAGATCCTTTTCTTTCACTCCAAGGTACTCAAGGTCTTCATGAAAATAGGGGTTATGACACATAAACATATTAAAGCATGTTATATTTTTTTATTTATTCTTCGAATCTACTAAGACCTAAAGAAAACATTTTTAAAATATTTTTTAAGCTTCTTAAAGTAAGTGATCATAATTGATGTATAACTTAGATAAATAATCAATATATAAAAATCAAAAAAATAAAATAAAATCTTTGTCAACTATATATTTTACGTTGATTTGGGTTGAAGTTATGTTTTGTTGGTCAAACATCGGGTTATTTTGGGCATGTATCAATTGGGGTTTATGTAATTTGGTTTCGGGTTTTCTCAAGGTTTGCTTAAATCAGGTTCAAGTGGGATTGATTATAGTTAGTTTTGGCTTGTTAATTTTTCTATTCAAATTGGGTCAAGTTAAGCTTGGGTTCAAGTGGGTCACATCATGTCATTAGGTAGGGTTAAACTTTGCCATTTTTACTTGCAACTTTTTAGATTTCAAAAAATCCATAGGTTCAATCTTTTTGAATTCGAGTATATGGTAACCTAATGTGCACAATTTAAGAGCTTGATGGGTAAGTAAGCATGTAAAGAGATTCTAATTTAAGTTTGTTAGGAATGGCAAAATCTAACCCAATGCGATGACCTAGCCCAACCCACCCGAACTCAAGCTCGACCTGACCCGACTTGACAAAAAAAAGTCAATGACTTGAACCCGAACCCAATTAAAAGGAAACCAGAAAAAACCCGAACCCAAATGACTCAAACCCAAAATGCCCAAACCCGAAATTTCCTGAGGCTGAATTGACCCAAACTCAAGGCTGACCCAATGACTAAACCTGACAAGACTTGATTTTAACTTTCACCCTAAACCTTAACTTTTCTTTTTCATTATCTTCCATATTTAGTTAGTCCTAAATATGGAGGTTTCCATGTTTAGTAACTTCCTTTTTTTGAGACTTTTATATTCAGTTTGTGCCATATTTAGGAATGATGACTTTCGCAATTAGTAACTTCCAATTTTTGGCGCTTCCATATTTATTAAGTCTCATATTTATGGAGGGGACTTCCATATTTAGTAGTTCTATTTTTTTTTCAAACGTTTATGTTTAGTAATTCTCATATTTTGAGTGGGGATTTCCATATTTAGTAACTTCCTTTTTTTGAGAACTTCTATGTATTGCAAGTTTTATATTTGGGGAAGAAACTTCCATGTTTAGTAAGTCTCATATTTGGATTCTTCCAAA
This sequence comes from Aquilaria sinensis, assembly GCA_005392925.1. Taxonomy (NCBI): domain Eukaryota; kingdom Viridiplantae; phylum Streptophyta; class Magnoliopsida; order Malvales; family Thymelaeaceae; genus Aquilaria; species Aquilaria sinensis. The sequence continues at coordinate 6,129 of SMDT01000486.1, read as the reverse complement.
AAAAGTAATTTTTATATTTAGTAACTTTAATGACCTTAATAAGCAATTATTAAAATTACAACATTCATCCCTAAACTTTTAGGTATATTATAATAAGGTACCTAAATTTTATAAAAATTTCATTTCAGTCACCCATAATAATTACAACATTGGTCCTTGAACTTTTGAAATCTTTGCTCTTTCACCCAAAATTTTTCAAATTTTACAGTTTAGCTACTAATAGTGAACTTAATTTGCATTTCATAGTAATTTCAAAGAAAATTCATCGAAGCATAAGCATAGCAAAATTGTCATAATGTATATCTTGATGATAGCTGAGTGAGGATCTGAATAAGCTGTACAGTAATAGTTAAAAGGGTATGAGTTTAGAAAAATAATCAACTACTACTAATAATGTTAAATTACCTAATATGTACTAAACTATAGTGAAGAAAATTTTTATGAATATTTTAATTAAATATACTAAAAAAGGAAAATTAATTTAAATTAAATCACACAAAAAATTGAATTATTTGATTTGAATTTTAACAAAAGTTGAAAAAAAATGAATCGATTTAATCATTTTGGTCTACACACCAGTAACCTAAGTGAACACAAAGGTTGCCGCAAATTTGACCCGAAACCTGACTTGAAGTTACCCAAGATTGAAATTGACCTTAACCTGTAGTAAACCTGAACCCAAATAAACCTGACCTAATCCAACCCGAACCTGAAATCAACCCAAAACCAAAATGACCTAACCTGAACCTGACTTTGACACGAATTCATGATAACCGACTAGATCCGAATCTGAATGACTTGACCCTCCCAATTGCCATCCCCAAAGTTCATGGCCAAACCTATGAAGTTTGATACCATTTTGAGATTTCAATAAAAGTGAAAACACTTAATAGTGGTTTTTATTATTTGGATAAAAATGAAAAAAAACCAAACAATGTAACTGAAATAGACAAAATAGTTTTTTTATTTAGTTCAAATCATTTCAAAATTAAATTCCACTTTTAGTTATTGAATCAATTTCTAAAATTGAAGGCAAAAGTAACGAAAAAATCACCGAAGTTTACAATGTAGCCCAATTAGCCCAGTAATATTTTTTCTGGGCCAAATAAACTGCTAATGTTCCCAAGTCAAACCAATATATCCATCGTCATAAGAATGAAGCCCAAGTGGCTAGAAGGAAGCCACACCAGATTTGGTTGGTGAAGTCAACGTCCCAGTCAAAGAGTTCATTGACTTCTTCAGGGATGGCAAATCGACCCCTCAGTTTGTTGATCCCTCCTTTTACCTTTTCTTCACATTTAGAGCAACCCAAAACCTGCATTTTGATTACCAATCCCTTGTATGTCTCTTCAATTAAGAAGCTTGGGGCCTCGAGACCAGTGATTAGATGCGAGGCCTGTGAAGCAGACCTAAATGTAACACTTTAACGAGGTTGGGGAGTTTCTATGCTAAAAATCAAGGTTAGGGTAAAAAATGATATGATAATAAAAGATTAAAGGCCACAGATGCAATTAAACCGTAAAAGATCATTGACAATATAGTCTTTGTTGGGAACAATTTTTGTGATGAGCATTAAAATTTTGGATAATTTATTAACGGTGGAGAAAAAACTGCTAAACCTAAAAGCTAAAAGCTAAAAACTTCTATTAAATAGTTTTTTAAAAACTTCAATGTTAATCACCGGCGTTAATACTAAATAGTTAGGGCCGTAGTCTTATACTACAACATAGTCCAAGTCTTATCATTGATTTCGATTCTCCAAACTAAAGATCATATAAGGGTAAGAAATGAAAAAGAATAAACGATATAAGGGTCAGAAATATAGTTCAATAAAACCCATGAAATTATCTAATAATTATGCCAGTATCAGTTAAGTTATTATATATGAAAAAGATTCATTTGAAAAGGATTTTATAAGGTGGAAATTCAACTACAATAAGTGATTTTATTAGTTTGATCTGGCGTATTATATATGAAAAAGATTCATTTGGAAGAAACTCTACCATGATCCCCGAAATAGTGATGACCATAATCCCTTAGGTTGAGTAAAACAATTTGTCCCTTGAAATTTATCCAAGATTACATTTTGCCCTCTTGTTTCAGAAATCTTTCAAAAGCCTCTTGAGATTTTAAAAACCTACATTTACCTCCTGTTGTTTATTTTGGACGTTAAAATCGATGGATTAATTACATTTTGAGATCTTAAATTTTAATTATTATTTAAAATTTCTCCTTAACATATAATTTTTTAATTAGTTTTATTTTTTAAATGATATAATATATTTATACAAATTGTTTGTTTTAACGTATCATATTTTGTTTTTTCATCATGATTCAGTTTTTATTTAATTTTCATCATTTGCACGTACTTTCTTTTCATATTTTTTATTTTTCAATCACTTCTAATTAATAACGCCATTTTGATTTTAAAAATTCATTGTCACTTTTCATCCCCTAACTTTTTTTCAAAACTTGCTATGGTAAGTAAAGCAAAATTTCAAAGAAATGATAAGGGACATTTTTACAATAATATGGAAACTTTAAAATGCATTTTATTCAAGTTAATGAAACATTTTTTTCTATTTGATGTAATTTTAATTTTATATATTTATTGATTGATTAATTGTATTTGGAGAAACTCTCATTTAGAAAATTATTTCTTGCTTTCCTTAATGACAAAATGCACTAGCCATTGGAGCAATGGTGATTGCTAGAAGGTGAAATACAACAAAGAACAATATCATTCTTTGGATAGCACCACCTCTTAAGTGAAGATAAAGACAAAGATTGTCAATTATAACTTAAAAGAGAGTAATCTCTTATCGTTCTCAATTTCACTCAACATAAAAAATGAAGTCAAAGTATTTTGACTAAAAATCAATTGAGCACCTTAGAAAGTGATAAAGAATCAATAAGCATTCTTTTGAACAATTACCTTCTTAAAAAAATAATTAATTACTAAATAAGTACATAAAATTAATAATACAACAAAATGGTCAATTATGCATTAAGCGAAAGTGATTTTGATGTTTTCATATTCTTATAAATATAGTTCTTATCATTTCTTTGATTTTAGATTCAAAAGTTACCATAATAAGTTCCTTTTGTAAAATTTCAAATACAAAAAAGTAAATGCAATAGATTTTTAAAATAAAAATGGTATTCTTAATTAAAGGTATTTAAAAATTTTGAAAATATAAAGATTGACAAATAGGTATGAACAATGAAAGCAAATAAAAAGAAATCATAAAAGAAGAATAATTGGGAGATGGTAAGTTGAAGAGGGTAAGTTGAAGAGAATAATTAATCCACTGGGGTCTCATATTGTAATTAATCCATTAGTTATATGTTAAGGAAAAAAGTTAGATAAGTAATAAAATAATTTATATGTTAAAGAGAAAACTTAAACAAGAACTAAAGTTGGGACTCAAAGTGTGATTAATTCATTGATTTTAATTTCAAAAAGAGATGGCAGGATGATAAGTGTAGGTTTATTATAACCTTAGGGAGCTTTTAAGAAGTTTCTGAAACATGAGGGAGCAAAATGTAGTTTTTGGTAACCATCAAGGGATAAATTGTAACTCTCCCAGTTATTAATTCTAAGTGACTAAATTAAGATTTGAAGCCCTCATAGCTCTCTCCCCGTATCACTGCTGATCTTAATGTTCAATCTTTGAGGAAGAAGATTTCTTCACAAAATGTCTCCTTACTTGTAACACTATCCTTTGCATCACAAAATCATCGAAATGCTCACAAAATGTCTCTCTACCAGAGATCGCGACGGAGAATTATTTGCTAGGGCATAAGCAAAATTTTCTCTATTATGATAAGAGTCGAAAATTAGAAAATTATAATGCATATTCTTTCAGGTCTAAGTTACACCGTTTGTCTATAAAATTTCAAAACTATCATTACAGTAATGACAGGTCAAATTTTTCGTTCAATTAATCTTCCATTGCATAATGGATGGAAACTTGTAAAACTTAAAAATTCACATTTTATATTTACCAAATATTTCTTCCGAACAATAGATAAAACTAATATTTATGAAAATTTTATTTTATACAAAATATTTTCTTCTCTAGATTAAATATTAATAAACTGAATGGGTAACACAATAGCAAGCATATTCATAAAATTTAAAAATTTTGATATTCATCTAATTCTATTTTTTTAGAGTCATAATCTATTTTAATTATTTATATTTCCTATTGAATACTAGCAAGGGGAAAGGACTGTTTGACATTTAAATAAATAAAAAATTTAATAATTTAAATTGTTAACCGGAAAATCAATCCAATTTTTGTGCTTTGATTTTGATACCAAAATGGACTAGACCAAATACAGACCGATGACCAGGCCTGGTTCGATGAATCAGAGCCAAGGCAGAATTATACTTTGGGAAAGAATCCCCAATGGATGACGATGAGCTGCAGGTAGGATTCCTGAAATCAAGAGGAATCCCCTTCTTAATTACATTCTTATAAGGGCACTACAGGGACACCCACTGTATATAAAAGGAGAGCCCCACGACTTGCCACAGGACGCTATTCTCTTTGATAAAAAAATGCTAGCTATCGGGTCAGAGGGTTTACCTAGAGAACAATCTTTTCCAAGAAACTAAAATTGAAAAAAGCAATCCTTTTTCTAGTGTAGTGAGAGTTTTAATAAAGATTAAACGAAGAAGTAATTTCTTTTGAGATTTTGTGTAATAAGAGTTTTAATGAATATTAGAAAAAGAAAAGATTCATTTTTACAATAAGAGTTTAAATGACGATACTAAGGCAAATTGAATATTACAAAACATGAAAAAATGGGAGCTACAAAAATTGGAAGTACCATTGAATAGACAAATCATAAATTTACCAAGAATCTTTTAGGGTTATATCCATCTTTTCACGACATTTTACCCTTGTGATTTTGTCTTTCTACTCAGAAGTAGGTATAGGTATAGGGATTAGGAGTAAGGGGAGAAGGGAGTGGGTATGATGCATCTTGAACCCGAGTAGACTATGAGATAGCGTGGTGTTCCCACCACTAAGCCTAAAGGCAAGAAACTCCCTTGTGATTTCAAAAGTTTTACTTTCCCCTCTTTTTTTTTTTTTTTGCCCTAACACTAGCAACATATTTGCGCTTTGTCGTGGGCTTATAGTTGTTCAGTGGGCTGACCCAGCTCAGGACCGACCCGGCCCGGCCTGTCTTAGTACTGGGTTTGGAGGGCCCAGGTACGACCCAGGTTAAGGCATGCCAGATCCGTGTCGGGTCTTACCCAGTCTTGGGCCGAGTTGGGCCTGGTCAGGGCCTAAGCCCGCTATTTTTTTTTTACTTTTCTTTTTAGAATTTGATCTTAAAACAAATTTTTTGAAAACTAATTGTTTCACCACCACCGGTGTGAAATTTTATTAATTTGAAAGCCAAATGACACTTACATAACTTGGAACGGGCTTTACATGAGTCAATAGCAAAACGTTCCGTAAAAGTAAATGTAAAATAAAAGGTAGGATCTGTGCTAAACAATAAAATCAGATTAAATACAAAGTAGGAAGATAATGAACAAGCTGTGGATTTAAGCATCTATCTTATCGGGGTTTTCTTCATTGGAACTCTTGTGGTCTTGTAATTTTAAAGCTGCAAAACTGCAATCACGGTTACATATACAAACTTCAACTGCATCTGGTAATAACCTTGCGCGTTTCTTTGAAATTATACGTTTTTTAGCGCTAAAAGCCAACTCAGATGCAATGGTTGAAACAGGAACAACTAGAACTTCTTTGGCAATTATGAAGAGTATTGGAAATTTGTTGTTTCTTGCTTTCCACCATTCTAGAATGTTGGTTTCACTATTCTCCCAAACCAAGTTGAGGTATTCATCTACTTCATTGAGACCAAATGCTGCAGCACGGGGCCGTTTGAGGAGTTATTCTGCCAGATTAAATGATGATAAGCCTGACAATGATGAACACCTGACGGTAGAGGAAGTAGTGTTCACAATCTTATCCTTATGCCGGTCAGCATAAATCTTAAATAACTTCCGCAAATGCTCCTCAATAGTGGCAGTTATAGCATTAACAGAAATATATGTCATTTCTAAGAAACTATAATAACCCTCAAGTAGCTGCTGTGTACCCG